>VMDR010022345.1:0-16257 GCA_007922815.1 Macrotus californicus
TGCAAGTTTGAATAGCTTGTAAGCTAAAAATCAAGGTTCAGTTCTAGAGTTCACTTTCTTAAACACTGTTGCTACAAATACATGTCTGCTTTCCTCAGGCTTACTCTGTGACTCACAAGACAGGTTGTGAAATACAATTTAACTAAAGGTAAGCTTTAGAACTTTATCAAGTGGCATTATATTGCACATGTTATCATTTGAACTAAGAATCCATAAGGTCCAGGCTAGCTTTTCTGTAAAACTTAATCAAATATATAGGTTCTAAAAAAGAATCCTGATTAGAAAGCATAATAATCCAGCATGTGTATGGCCTAAGTGAGTTTTTCTATTTGCTGTGTTCTCTTCCTCAATGTTGTAAGCAAAATGTTCTTCTGGACTAGGAGGAGAAGAAGGAGGAAGGGGGAATGAGGGAGGGAAGGAGGAAGGGAAGGACTAATATGCGGTAGGGAAGGGGCAGGAGGAAGAGGAAGAGATTCTTCTTTTGTCTGTACAAAAACCCTCCCAGTGCACTTGACCCTAAAGTCCTACTTCTGGGAGGTAAGGGATGGGATTTTTATGAATATTAAAACAGTATTTTTCTGGACTTGCCATCTTCTACTGCTATGGACTGAATACTTCTGCCTCCTCCCCATTTATATGTTAAAATCTCACCCTCAATGTGATGTTTTAGGAAATGGGCCCTTTGAAAGTATATGGATCATGAGGTTGGAGTTCTCAGGAAGGAAATCAGTACCCTTAGAAAAGAGACCTCAGGGAACCCCTTCTGTCATGGGAGGACAGAGAAAAAAGAATGTCACCTAGAAAGTGTGCCTTTACTAGAGAATAAATCTGCAGTGCCAAGATTTCCAGCCTCCAGATGGAAGAGAAATAAATTTCTGTTATTTATAAGTCACCCATGTTATGGTACTTTGTTATAGCAGCCTGCAGAAAGTAAGGCATCTGCCTACCAATGTGATGTTTTTATGCCCTTATCTTTTAACATTGCCTCCAAACTTATTTCTGAGATAATGCGGAAGTTGTGTTGTGTGTATGTATGTGTGTGGTTTCCAAAAATAGTGGTTTCAACTGCAACATGCCATTCACCTTTTCTGTCCTTAGCTACTTAAGCTCCATTTCCCTGCCTTATTGTCATCTAGTGCCATTAAATGCTGGGCAGGTTCACAAAATCACTGCAGCTCTGTGCTGCCACCCCCACAGGAGCTGATGTGACACGACCACAGCAGGGGCTCTGGCACCATCTCCTGCTGATGCTAGTGGCACTCTGTGGAGAAACTGCTCCCCTGGAATGCCCACACTGCAGATGTCATGCAGGCTGTGCATTTGGTCAACGCGCTGTGTTCTCTAAGTGAAAAGGAGAAGATCACCTACACATAACCTTACCCCATTGCACCTCAGCCAGATAGTGTTGCTTTGTACTCCCAAGGTATTGCAGAGACCTTTGTGATCGGGGACTTTGACAAGGAGTTCTCTTCTTCTTAAGAAGAAGTACAAATGCATGGTGTCTAGGCAAGTGGTCAGCCATATTCAGAACTGCCTCTCCTTCAGCTGGCAGTATTGCTTTCAGAACAGGCATAGCTGCCTCATGGTCTTCTTCCAGGAATGAATTCCTTCTTACGGAAGTCCTCATATCTCATGCAAATTGCGTACTCTCAAATTCATCCTCCCAATCCTAGATATGGTGTGAGATGACTAAATTCTAAGTAAACACTACTGAGAGTAAAAACTGTAATCCTTATAATTTACCTTCTTGGCCCATCAGATGATTCATGGGTTTCATTAAAGCATTCATGATAAAGTTACTTAACATTGTTCTTTTTCTTTCTGATTATACAAATATCCCAAAAGGATTTTTCTTATTGCCCTATATAGTTTGCTGGCTCTGTTTTGTTCATCAATAGTTTCATGCAAATTTTAGATTTGAAACATTGTTTTAAAGTTTTAATAGGATAAAAATGTAATTTGTACTTTTTTTCTTTGTTTCTGAGAGTAGATAAGACTATAGAGATTACATAGAATATGATGTGTAAATGTCTATTACATAATCAAATTTATCTTATTAATATTTTATAGAGTTTTTCTAAATAATAGTCAAATACGGTGACACACTACTATTTTACTGAGCAAAATTGCTAAGAGTTATAATGTCATATCTCACCTCATATTATATTAAAAATAATATTTTAAGCAAAAGTCAAAATTTCAGGAAGTCCAAGATAGAAAAATAAATAAAATTTTCTCCCAGGCAAGGGGAATTAATTGTTAAGTAGATGGTGATTTATGTTTAAAACCATGATTCAAACAAATTTAGCATGACATTTCATAAACATTTTTTAAAACTAAAATTGCATAGTTCAACCTCGCAGGGCAAACTGGTGGATGTTGTGGAGAATGGCTCCAAATCTGTCATTTTTGATCCCTCTCCTTTGATTTCACATCTTTTCTTCTTGCTGGCTCTGCATCCATTCATCACAGACACTGCAACTATCACAGAAACCTTCCCTCTTAAATCACTGGCTGTCTCTGCCATTGTCATGGCCAGTCTTTGAAACAGGAAAAAGGAAACCCAGAACAGCAATTGCAATAGCACGAGCATCAGAAATGTTCCCCAGGACTCCCATCACACAATCCATTTGAGCCAAGTCTAGGTACAGATCTCCTCCCACTACTGACTAGCAAATCATACAGAAGCTGTAATTGCGGAGCAGATGCGAGTCACTAATACATCTTCCAATTCAAGAGGGAATGAGACTTGGAGGTCACAGCTTCCTGACCATAAATAAATGATTGGCACCCTCTTTAAAATGGATTAACTAAACTAGATCATTTTAGTAGAATTGATTCGAAATGGCTTCATTATTTTCAGTTTAAGTGTTTAAATATTATCAATGACAGCTGTTTGCTTTTTGTTTTCCCCACAAAGGATAACATTCTTTCCAGGTCACCATCTCATCACTTCTCTGGAAGAACTACATAAAAGAAGACAAATGATGGACCTCAGTTTCTCACTGACAATCTAAGTATTAATTTGCACCTCATTTTCATTGATTCATCTAATATTAATTTATGATAGCTCTAAACATAAAAGCATTTGATGAGTATTTGATGAATGAGGGCAAAATCTACGATTTTTTAAAATAGTTTTGTAAAACCTTATAGAATCTTAAATTTTATTAGAGGAGTTGAGAAACAGTCATACACAGCTTTAGAACAAGGCAGAAGGCCACGACATCCAAGGTGTCTGGTGATGGTAACGACGGCATTACCAATCAAATGGTCACATTGTATGTGTGTGTGTGTGTGTGTGTGTGTGTGTGTACCATTTTAATAAGTATAAAACATCATAAAACCAATTTTACAATTGTCAATGCCTTCCTATGAATTATAGTTGAACAAAGTTTTATAGTTTTATTTTGTTTATTACTTTTTGCAGCACAAGTGAAAGTACAGCGTGGAAAGCTGGAGTATCTTAGTAACAGGGCTGCCAGAGACAGATTTCCCTCTCCTCTTCAACATGCATCAGGGTTCTGGCAATTTAGAAAGAAACTCACAGGAATTTTTCTAAAAAAAATAAAACCATTAGGGGGTAGGTGGAAGTACAAGAGGGTATGGGGGGATAAATGATAATGGAAAAAATAAAATAAAATAAGAAAGAATGAAGCAAAGAATAATAAGTTACATTTCCTACATGTATAATATCATTATAATTATAAGTCTAGAAAGCAAGAAATAAGTAGTATCTACTGTATGGCTTCGTGTGTATAAAATTGAGAAGCACACAAATCAAATAATGTGATATTAAAAGTCAAGCTAGTGATTACATTTGGGGAAACATTGTCATCTGGGACGTGACAAAGAGTGAGTTCTGGTATATTGGTATTAGTTTATTTTTTGAGCTGGGTGCTGGGTTACAGGGTTTTTTTCTTTATGAGCATTATTTTTTTATATTTTATTATTTTTTTTTAGAGAGAGGAGAAGGGAGGGAGAAAGAGAAGGAGAGAAACATCAATGTGTGGTTTCCTCTCCCACCTTCTATTGGGGACCTGGCCCGCAACCTAGGCATGTGCCCTGACTGGGAATTGAACTGGAGACCCTTTGGTTCATAGGCGGTGCTCAATCCACTGAGACACACCATCCATGGCTCTTTGTGATTATTCTTTGATCTATGCACTTTGGATTGGTTTACTTCTCTGTATGTTTACAGTTATTTAGTGATTAAAGTTCATAAATTAAAATAAAAATGAAAAATTGAAAAATAAACTCAAATTAATGTGACAACTCACAGATGAAAGCTGAATAGTTAAGATAGCTTCTGCCCAGAGGATTTTGAATAAAATTAATTTTAATTTTCAATTCAATTGAGTCAGGGTAAGTAGGAAACAACCCAGGGCCCACTCACACAGGGGATAATGAGGAGGCTGAGTCTCCATGCACATACAGCTGGGATCTGAAAGGGCTGTGTACCTCTGCTGCCCGTGATGGAAACCACAAACCACACGTGGCCACTGAGCATTGGAAATGTGACTAGTCTGGATTGAGATGTGTTTTATGGGCACAATATCCATTGGTTTTGAAAACTCAACATAATGAAATAATATAAAACACTTTAAAAATGGTTTTTGTTGATTATATGTAAACATAATATTTTTTTTTAATTAGGTTAAATAAATGATTAAAATCTTCATCTCTTCCTTTCTTTTTTAAACATGTAGGTACTACAAAATTTAAAATGATGTATGTAGCTTACAATTTTGGTTCACATTATATTCTTTTGGATATCCTGAATGTAAGAATGAACTAGAATCCCCTCAAGACTGAATTAAATACTGATTACTTATAACTTGGAACAAAGGGGAGAAGAAAATGGTGCTATTCAAATAATTAAGGCACATATTTTGATGTCCCAAAATTTGCTTTACTTTTTCTTTCCTGAAATTACAACACATGAAGCAGACATAGAGCAGAGGAAAATTATATAGTGTGACCTAGTACTAAAAGGATCAGCGGGTGTACCAAACAGGCCAAATGAAGGAACTGGCCCCAGCCTCAAGTTTGCTCTAAGAAAATGTTCAGGAGGCCCCCAAACACTGGGTATAAAAGAAAGATTCCCTTATGGCTTTGTCTTCTGGCTCTTCATATCATCTGTTCCCAGATCTTCCTGGATGAGGTCAAGTGCAAAGAGGACCCTCCAAATCATGGATATTTGTTGAAATAACAACAGTTCTACACGCAGTTCTTCCTCTTTCTTCCTTTCATTTTTCTCTTTTTGGGGGACGGTAAAACAAATAATGTTTAATGCCAGTGACGAATTTCCATCGTCGAACAATGCGTCCGGTTGGCAGGAAGGACATATACGTGTGATTAATGGTCCCACAACAAGCATGCTCCACCCGTTCTTTGTTACAAGCTCATTGACGGATTTTTTTAATTGAGATATAATTGATATACACCATTTCAAGTGAATAACATATTGATCACCACAATTCACAATTGTCATTAGTATCTGTCACCAAATATAGTTACAATGCTTTTTTTTTCCTTGTGTTAAGAATTTTTAAGATTTACTCTCTTAGCAGTTTTCGAATTTGCAATATAGGATTCTTCAGTCAGGTCACCATGCTGTATGTTTCATTTCCGGGACTTTTTGTATCTTCTGATGCCTTTCATCCACTTCACTCACACTCAACCCCTACCTTTAGTAATTAAAATCTCTGATATCCATGAGTTTTCTTTTCGTTTTTTTTCACTTTTGGGGAGGGGTGTTTAGTTGGTTGACTGACTTACTTCATCTAGCTAACGCCCTTATGGTCCATCTCCATGCAGCCCTTTTAATGGGCACTTAGGTTGTTTCCACTCTTTGCTGTTGCAGACAATGCTGCAAGGATCACAGGGGTGCATGTCTCTTTTTGATTTAGTTTTTGTTTTTGTTAGTTAGTTTTTGTTTTCTTTGGGTAAATACCCAGAAGTGGAATTGCTGGATCCTATGTGAGTTCTACATTTAGTTGTTTGAGAAACTTCCATACTGCTTTCTGTAGTAGCTGCATCAATTTGCATTCCCACCAACAGAGCATGAGTACTCCCTTTCCTCCACATCCTCATGAACACTTGTTACTTCTTGTATTTTTTATAATAACCATTCTAACAGGTGTGCAGTGGTATCTCAATGTGGTTTTGATTTGCATTTGCTTGATAATTAGTGATGTTGAGCACATTTCATGAACCTGTTGGACATCTGCATTGTATTCTTTGAAAAAAATATTCATATCCTCTGACCATTTTTTTATTTCTTAAAGTATATTTTATTGATTATGCTATTAGAGTTTTCCCAATTTTTCCCTTTTATCTCCCCTCTGTCCTTCACCCCCCAACCCTCCAGCATTCCCCTCCTTAGTTCATGTCCATGGGTTGTACTTAAAAGTTCTTTGAATTCTGTTTCTTATACCACTCTTAACCTCTCCCCGTCTATTTAATGCCTGTCAATTATGCTGCTTCTTCCCTGTACCTTTCCCCCCATTCCTCCCCTCCACCTCCCCACTGAAAACCCTCCTTGTGATCTCCATTTCTCTGATTCTGTTCCTGTTCTAGTTGTTAGCTTAGTTTTTGTTTTTGTTGTTTTTCTTTCTTTTTTTAGGTTCATTTGTTGATAGTTGTGAGTTTTTTGTCATTTGACTCCATTTTTTAAATAAGATTTTTATGGCTATTACTTTGTATGCCTTTAACATAGTTTGGCTATAACCCCTTATATGATACATGGTTGGCAAATACATTGTCCCATTCTATTGATTATCTTTTCATTTTGTGGGTGGTTTCCTTTGCGGTGCAGAAGCATTTTTTAGTTTGATGTTGTCCCACTTGTTTATTTTTGCTTTTGTTGCATTAGTTTTTATTGTCAAATATAAAAAATCATTATTAAGTCTTCTGTTAAGAAGCTTATTGTCTATGTTTTCTTCTAGAAGGTTTATGATTTCAAGTCTTTGAGTCTTTATTTTTGCATTAATGTCTGTGCGTAGTATAAGATGGTGGTTCAGTTTCATTCTTCTGCATGTGGCTGTGTAGTTTTCCAGCATCATTTATTGAAGAGCATATCCTCTCTCCTTTTACTTCAGACTGGGAAAATGGCATTATCTAATCATGGGTTGGAAGAGGGGAGAAGGAAAATGCTGACTGTTAGGGAAGATAGAGCTCTGTCTCTGGAGGGAAGGAGGGAAGGAGCAGGGGAAGGACATAGACATGCCACCTCCCCTCTATTCAGAATAAGATGAGTCCTTAAAGCATGTGACTGACTGAATAACCCTATTCATGTGTTTGTGAAAATGGATTGGTGAGAGATTAAGATACACATGTGACAGAAAAAATTACACAGAAACTCAAATCTGGGGATTGACTGAGCTGCTCTTACTCTGGCTGCCAAGTCAGAGGTCCCTTTCCTGTAGGAAAGCAATTTTCAACCTTTTTCATCTCATGGCACACATAAAGTAATTACTAACATTCTGTGGCACATCAGAAGATTATATTATATTGTCTGCCAATCTGACAAAAAATAGGTATAATTTTTATTCATTCACACCAGACTGCTGTTGTTGTGTTGGCTGTTGTCATTTTTTTAATTTGACAATATAAGGGAAAAGAGGTCAGTGTCCCTGACTAAATTGTCAGGTATTACATGTTTAAAAAATTCTTGCAACCCACCAGTGTGCTGTGGCACACAAGCTGAGAACTGCTGCTCTAGGAAAACCCACTGTCTGTCCCAAAAGGCAGAACTGGGGATCACAGCAGCTTTTGCAGTAGGATGAGGTGACAAAGATCTAAGAGATGTTGGAACTACAGAAATAAGAAGTATGCACAATGCAAGCATCATGCTACAGGCTTCTATTAAAAAACAGAGTGATGGTGATAATTTAATGAAATAGATAATTTAAATGGATTAATTTCAATAACTTTTACTTTGCTTGGTTTTCTTGTATCCCTCACAATTGCTCAGGCTCTGAGCGGCATTATAACATTTGGTTAAATTTGGACTGTGTATCTGAATGGCTGTGTTCAGACACTTGCTTCACTTTAAGTTTTACCATCTGCAAGTAGGAATAATGGGAAAATGTTGGAAGATGTATCAGATTTCTTATACAATGAAAAAGCATATATTATAATAGTTCAGCACTTCTACATGTGGTAACACATATAAATCACTTAGCACATATAAGGACTATATAATTATTTATTTTTTAATAATTACTATTTTTTTATTCTCAGCATCATCAATATTATCTCCAAATTATCATCTTACTGAACACAATCTTGGCTTTATATGCTGCTAGATTTTCTTTTATACATACAACAAAGTAGTCATTTAAAACTGTAGCTTGGAACACATTTCAGGTAGTTCACAATTATCCACAAAAATCCTAATTCGTTTCAGGAAAACAACAACTGTGTTTTTGTGGTTTATCGAGACCCTGATGTTTTTCCCTTTGACCTTTTGATACCCGACTCCTCACATCTTTTTTTAAGCATATCCCATATCTGGTTGCTATCATATCCACTCATCTATTTGTACTGAAGTGAATCTGCCACTTATTTTCTGAGGTTCTGCTTTATGGGATTTCAGACTATAGAAACACAACAGTGAACAGCAGGGTGAACCACAAATGGAATTAAGACTATGAGTAAGGTCTTGTAAGTCAATTGAGGGAGTTGCTTTCCTATTCTTCACAATCACTTGAAAACCTTTTTAAGCTCTGTTGTCACTAGAAAATAAAAAAAAGTTTGACTCAGTAAAACAAAACTTTTAAAAGAAAATAATTTAGCAGAATAACTTATGAGACTCTAGTTCATGGAATAAATCACTTTTAAACAAAAATATTTATTTCTGAAGAGAGGGAGAAAGAGAGGCAGAGAAACACTGATCTAAGAGAGGAGCATCAATCAATTGCCTCTCACACACCCCAAATCAGGGACCAGGTCCGCAGCCCAGGCTTGTGCCCTGACTGGGAATCAAACTAGTGACCTTTCAGTTTGCCAGATGATGCCCAACCAACTGGCTTTACTAGTCAAGGCTTGTGGAGAGCAGGACAAATAAAATGGCATTGGTCCAGTCAAGATAGGATAAAGTATATAAAATAAAATGACATCACTCATGTCAATGAAGATAGCTGCCAGTCAGCCATGGCACTTTGGTTCAAGAGGGAAACTACCTAAGTCAAGCCAGAAGTATCCTGCTAAATGCCTGTCAGGGTGCCATACCCAAACTATCAGGGCACAGAAGTGTCTGCAGAGAAGGTGCACTTACAAATAGAGCTCTGGGAGCTGTGGGCCCCAAGGCACAGAATTTCCCAGCTCAATCAGGTGCCAAGAATTAGGGTGTAATTGAAATGGACTTCAGAGCCCCCACTGAGAAAGCTGATCTCCTACACAAGAATGCTGCCCTCTGCTACACTGAAGGCATCTGTGTACAGAGGTCTGAGCAACCAAGTGCCCAATGAGGACACCGTAGATTCTGCCAGGTAAGACACTGCCATTTGCTACTGTCTCCCGGATTTGACCCACTAAGACTCTTGGACTCGGTTCATTAATGGAATCCGCCCTCTCTTATGTCCTTGATTGGCTATGTGTTTAGTAATGTTAAGTTAAGACTGATTTAATGTTACGTCAGGATTGATGTGCATGTGAAACCTGTATTAATAAACTAAGGATATCATAGATACCTGCGTTGGCTCACTGTTATTCCTTGGTGCCAGGTAAAGGAGATTTTGGGTCAGTGGTCCAGGAAGGACAAGGCATTCTGGGCCATCCAGCAATTTTGGCTCTAATGGAGAATCAAGAGCTTTCAGGAAAGACTGAATTTCAGCCACCTTTGTGGGGTCTGCCCTCAACAAGGCTAAGTCACTTTTAACTGTCAAGTCTTAGCACTTATCTTGAGATTTCATCAGGAATATCATGAATACATATTGGATCCATATTGATTACATCTTTTTAAAAGAAAAATGAAACTTCAGTTAGGTAGCAGCTTAAAATGAGTGACCAGAGGGGAAATAAAGGCGGGGCCCTTACCATTACAATCTAACAAAGAACTTAATACAGGAGGCTAGAAGCAAAAGGGAGATCTGTCTCACCAATTTACTCAGCAGTCCTGAGCTTGGTTTGACAAGATTGCCAGGTGTCCTGAGCATTGCCAAAAAATGGCACAGGAGAAGGGGAGAGTCCTTGAGACTGTGCTGAGAAAAGGAGTTTCTGAAACAATCTTGCTAAGACTGCTGGATGTTCTGAACATCATGAGCAGAAATTACACATGAAAAACTGGGGGCCTATGTTGGGAAAGGAGGCCTCTGTAACAAGTTTGCTAGCTAAGACAGAGAGCCTCTACTAACTGAGAAAGAAAGCCTTTGTAGCTGTACATTATTCTCAAGGGGAAGAAGAAGGGGTACCTAAAAACCAGCTGAGGTACATAACCCCCAAACCCCAAAAGTTGGCATAGTTAGATTAGCTAAGTACCCACTTGTAGTCTTGGCTCAAGTGCATAAAATAAACTACTAATAAACTCACTGGTAAACTGACTAACATCTTTATTTCTTCTACGCATGGGACATTTAGAATAGCTGGGTGCCTGCTTGTAGCTTTGTGCTCGTGTGTTTCATAAATAAACTTGCTACCTCATTTCCACCGTATATATTGTATCTCACTTGAATTTATCTCCTGTGTCAAGACAAGAACCGAGGTGGAAGAGGGAACCTCTTGGCTCAGTTCTCTCTCCCCCTCTCCCTACTATAACACTTTCACTGGAGATTCTGAAATTTCTTAATTTTCACTCATAATGACCTTGATGAATATTTGTTAGAATACTTTGTCAGGAAAATATTGTTGACTAAAAATATCTTACTTTATTTTACAAGTACCACAAACTCTCTGTGCCTTGATGTCCTCATTGATAAAATGGGGAGACGAGTCACTACCTCCCTGATGTGTTATAAGGATAACATGAGCAAATCATGCAAAGAACTAAAATTGTGGGCTCCTTAATGACAATGAGAGTAATTAAGTCCTCGAAGATTAATAATCGGGTGGCAGTTCTTAATCACCAGAAGCAATGATCACAATTATAATGAGTGGATAGATTGGAGTGGCAGCTAAGAAGTTTGGCCACAGAGAAGTCTGGAGATTGTTGCTAAAACATGGCAATATTAGGATCCACTGAAAAACAGTATTGCTCCCTGTATGCCATAAAAATAAATTGATAATGTATTTAAAAAATGAATTGACTGTAGATAAGTCTATCTCACCAGGACTAAATACCTAGCAACGTCACAGCAAAGCTCTATGGTAATGATTCTCCCAGAACTTCCTCAAACGGTCATACAGCTATTTAATTAGTTAATTATATGATATGGAAAGAGGAATACCCAGACTTCTTTTGTATTTATAACATAGTTTTTTTTAACTACAGTAAAATATGCATGATAAAAAATTAGCAATTTTATCATTTTTATGTTTATAGTTCAGTGGCAGTAAGTACATTCACCTTTTGGCTCTAGAACTTTTATCTTCTTAAACTGAAACTCCACTCATTAAACCATAATTCCACATTATCTCCTGACTCCTCTAGGTACCTCACATAAGTGGAATCATGCAACATTTACCCTTTATGCCTGGCTTATTTCACTTAGCATAATGTGTACAAGGTTCATCAAGTTGTAGCCTGTCTCAAAATTGTGCAACCCACAGTTGCATAAAGCACTTTATAGCCTGTTGAAGAAAGAGGAATAAGGTTAATGGTTGTCCATATATGAGTAAATTTGGTAAATTGGCAAGGTCAATATGGACTCTGGTTGTTCGAAAACCATACTCAGAAGTGATCTTGAAAGATAGTGGTGAGTAGAAGTCCTATCAAAAGACATATCATCAAGTGGTATAACCAGTTATATTCTGAGTGACAAAGAATAGCGTGAGGTAAGGCTATATCCATGTTTATAGGTAAAGGTGATTGTTAAGGACCCTAGAGGAGAAGACAGCAAAGTCTGGGGAAAGAGGCACACTGGGACCCTACAGACAACGGTACAGTGTGTGTAGATTGTTGTCTTGCATACTAAAACCAACCACAGAGGCACCAAACAGAAGAGAACAAATAACTTAATGAGTTGACATTTACTAGATCATTTTACTGGCCACTCAGTTGTGGTGTAAAGTAAGTATGAAGACAGCAGGTGTGGTATCAGAGATGCAGGTATTCATGTCCCTAATGACATGTGAGGCAGCATGAACTGACATAGGTAATACCCCAGCCTAACATTTAAACAGGAAGCAGTATAGACATATATGAAACCCTAATAAAGTCCCATCCTTCTCAAAGACCAGCCCACCACTTGATCACATGTTGATTTTACTGACGCTGTGTGTTCTGAAAGAGGCAGCAATTTGTCCTAAGAGCATTCAGTCCATGTTCCAGGTACGGGTTTTCTTTCCTGTCCAATGACCCATTTAACAGTCAAGCCAGGAGACACACAACCATTGGATCTAGTGATCACATTACTTCTTGTAATACCAGAAACTCCCAGCCGCAGAGAGTGACAGAATGACATTTTAAAAGAACAGCTGGGGCACTATCTTGGAGAACATATTGTGAGCACACAGAGTTATACTGCAGGACAAACTTGACAACTCCTATGTGGTGACAAGTCCCCACAAGGGGGAACACAGGGGTCCTGGGGCGTCCTTTGCAGAGTGACCTTGAGTGCCACTTCTCTTTGCAACTGCCTTGGAAAAGTTGTATTTCTCTAAAGTTGCCACAACTCTAGATACTGCAGACCCAGATATTTAGGTTCCCGGAGAGGAAGCTTCCATTAGGGAACACAAACTAGGTCATTAATTCGGACCCTAAGGTCCAAGACATGATCTTCCGAATTAGTAGTTGATATGGAGCAGAAGCAAAAAAGTTGAATTTGAAGAGATCAGATACTTCTATGGAAGTTGATAATACAGATCTGGACTGCCCACTAGTGTAACCACTTGTGGTTACTTAATTTAACTAAGTAAAATTATTACATTTTAAAATTCAGTTTCTTAGTCATACTAGTCACCTCCCAAGTGTTCAATGGCTGCATGGGTCTCGTGGTTATGGACTAGAAAGTTCAGTTATAACATGTTTATATCATCACAGAATATTCCATTAAACAACATGAAATTAAAAAACACCGGGCATAGAGATATTTCCATAAATTGGGAACTAAAATATCATTGCTGTACATGTTTAAAAGATTCTTTAATTATTTTACTTCCAATTAAATAAAGTAAAGTACAACCCTGGCTGGTGTGGTTCAGTGGATTGAAGGCCAGACTGAGAAGCAAAGGGTCGCCTGTTTGATTCCCAGTCGGGGCTCATGCCTGGCTTGCTGGTTAGGTTGCCAGTAGGGGGTGGCATGTAAGAGGCAACCACACATTGATCTTTCCCTTTCTTTCTCACTCCCTTCCCCTCTCTCTAAAAATAAATAAATAAAATCTAAAAAAAGATAAATAAAGTAAAATATAGCACACACCTATATATTTTAGGTGACTTTCAAATAGAAGAGGTAGTGCAAATAACATCAGTGTTTGTAATTGTTGAAACAGTTTGATGGTACCCCAGGAAACAACATTCCCACATGACATTTTTTTAATTAACACAATATATATATTGTTAATATGCGGTCTCCAATTAATTCCAGGGTGTATGTAAATGTTCTGTGGTAATTCTGATTGAAATTTATAAAAGGATGGAAGAAAGCATTGAATTATATGAATTATGCAAATTTAATTTGCAGTTAAAAATATAAGAACATGAAATTATATAAAAATTGCTGTTGGTATTGAAGTAATGCTTAAGGCTAATAAAAATAAATTGGATATATATATATATAATTATTGAGAATGTTGCTGATAATTATGCCTTCTTCATTGAATTGTACTAATATTTACATTTTCTTGAACTATTTGATATGATCTTAAAAGACTGAATTCATATAATGTTAATACAAATCATTAAACAGTGAAAATATTTACCTATGCTATACAAGTTTATAGGATTGCAAATAAGTCATTGTGGTGACTTATTTCACTCAATATGTTTGTTCAGAGACCATAATGATATTATAGGTATTTAACTAGATCTAATACAGGCTGCAGCTCTTATGAAAAATAAACAAAGTAATTTTCTTCTTTTTGTGATTAAGCAACATGCTCAGCTTCACGTCTCATTTCTGAAATTGGTGTACTTCAATTGTACTTTCATTGCTTTGTTTTGTTCAATGGAGTGTATAATATATATCAGAACAGGTCAGTTATGTAGAATCATTATACAATGTCCCAAACTATCCCAGAGGATAAATCTGCTTTTGAGGCTTTAAATATCCTTTCTCCTGTTTTTATGGCTTTTGTCTCTATCTGTCCCTGTGAGCAGTCCACATGCCGTCAGAGCAAGTTATCCCTGAGATCACCGGACCCATTCTTAGTGGTGCAACTCCCTGACTAGACATTTTACCAAACTGCCAGGACGTATAGATTTAAGTTTTGTGGTCCTTGTGTTACAGTATTACAAATTCAGCAGCTTCATCAGAATCAAGTTCAAAAACAGGAAGCATGTTTGACCTCACTGAATAATGTTTTTGACATTGAAATGTGATGAACTGACAGCACAGGAAACAGAAATCGTATTTTTGCGTTGGATAAGAACAACCCTTGGGGAAAAGACACTCTGGCTGCATTTAACATTCTTTAGTGTCTTTTAACTCTGCATATTTTCAGTGCTACATAATCTCATGAGAGAAAAGTAATCAAAATTCTAAGAAAATTTTGGATTTATTTCAAATTGTAGAAAATAGTATGAAGAAATGAAAAGAAATTCTAATTATTCTAGAATTACATTTGCAGTGCAGTGTTCAATGTGCCTTAGAACGGCAGGCAGACATCTGATTGAGAGGGGAAAAATTGTCTTGTAAACTTCAGCATTTGATGTCCAGTGAAAGACAAAGTAGGTTAACAGCTAGGGCTTCTCTGAATGACTAATGACGATGTCAGATCCGTTTTAGAAGGAGATATCACTGTTGCTAAAGTATCTGGAGGCCCATGAGCCCTTTTATTGAAAGTACACAAAGAAAAGCTGTGATCGAGGTCACCATTCACTGTGAACACCAAACAACGTGATGACAGGGACTATTGGGAACATCAAACATTTTATCAAGCCAGAAAAAATAGAATTAATGAGAGCAAGAGTATCAAGAAGCATAAAAAACCAATAGGAATAATTTTAAGATGCTAGACCTGCATACTTTTGTTACTGTAGCTAGCAGCTAGAAAGGAGCCGCCGGAGGGAAAATAAAGCAGAGCCCTGCCGTGACAATCTAACAAAGAACTTAAAGAGGGAGGCTGGAAACAAAAGGAAGTAATGTCTCACCAATTAACTCAGCAGTCCTATAAGATTGCCAGGTGTTCTGAACATCACCTACAGGGACAGTGCAGGAGATGGGGAGTCCTTGAGACTCTGTGCTGGGAAAGGGGGCCTCTGTAACAATTCCACTAAGACAAAGAGCCTTTACTAAGAAAGAAAGCCTTGTAGCTGTAAGTGATTCCCAAGAGGGGAAGAAGGGGAAACTAGAAGCTGACTAAGGTACACAACCCCCGAACCCCAATAGTCGGTGCACTCAGATTAGTTGAGTGCCCACTTGTAGCCTCGGCTCCAGTGTACAAAACAAAGTTACTAATTTCCTGAGAAACTTACTAACAACTTTATTTCTGCTATAGTGGGGCATTCAGACTAGCTGAGTGCCTGCTTGCAGTCTTGTTGTGCTCTGTGTGTGTTTCAGAAATAAACTCGCTATCTCATTTCCACTACATATGTTTGTCTCGCACTTGAATTTCTGTCCTGCGAGCCAGACAAGACCGGAGAAACAGCTCGGGCAGCTCTGACTTCGGTCTCTCCCAGGTAACGCTATGAACATCAAATTCTTCCCCTTCCTGGCCCTATTGACATGAGGGATTGGTGAGTGAATCACAAATACACTGTGCGTTAGTCACTTTTACAACTGGCTAGTCTTTGATATTGCTAAGTAACTTCTGACCTGGTTTTAGGCTCTTCAAATATGAACAATCCTACTTAGTTCTTCATTGGAAAGTGAACAGAGGCTATTGACGATGATCATCTCATACACGGAAGGGAAAGTGCAAATAAAAAATTAAGGGAAAGAACACACATTATATTAAACAGCACGAGCACCAGATATTATAGAAAAAGAGGATGTT
>VMDR010022346.1:0-16258 GCA_007922815.1 Macrotus californicus
AGTCTTTATTCTGCCTTTCACTGGGTCTTCCTCCTCTACCTGATCTCTAAATGTTGGGGTTCCTCAAGACTCAATTTTGAGTCTACTTTCCCCTTGATACCATCTTCTTATGAGATCTCAGTATCCATGGTTCCAAATGACATCTTTGTTGATAAGCTTGGCTAAAAAATACTTTCAGGTAACAAATGCAAATAAAACAAAACAACCAAAACACAAAGTAAAACGATAAATGATACATTGGCTTTAAAAATGCAACTTAAATCATGGTTAATATATAGAGATTCTTGAAAATAAAAAAGAAAATAAACTATAAGCCTATAAAAATGGGCTAGACATAAGAGCACATGTACCACACAAAATATGCAAATTATTCTTTAAAAAAATGTTCTACCTTACTCACAAGAGAGTGAGAATCAGATAAGAAGAGAATGCAAATTAGAACTACACTGAGATAGCATTTAACAGTTTGGCAAACTTCCAAAACTTCAACCACGTTATTGATGATGCTGTGTAAAAGTGAGCATTCTCACATGTTGCTGGTGGAAATATGAAAAAGGAACAACCTTAATACAGGTGACTTTGGCAATAGCAAAATTACATATGTGTGTATACTTAAACAAAATTACATATACACATATACCCAAATTCTGCTGAGAAAAATTTAGCCCTAAGATCACAAGCAAAACTATGAAAACCTGTATGCACATAGATATTCATGGTAGTGTCATTTATAATGGTAAAACCCTGAAAACAATCTAAATGTCCCCCAACAAAAATAGGTTGAATAAGTTATGGTACATTCACTCAGTGAAGTAAGGTAACTAACTTTTTAAACAGTCAATCCAAAACACAGCCATATGAGAAAAAGAAAGCTATGTAATACATATAAATGTGTTATTACTTTCACATAAATTATGAAAAATAGATGGTTCTTGAAATTATATGTTCTGTATTTAATTTTCTGTTCCTTAAATGCACTTACTTAAACAAAACAATAGAACTAGTTAACAGTAGCAATTAGTAGTAGTGGATAATAGGAACAACTAATTAAAAATGTGTATGAGCCCTTACCAGTGTGACTTGGTTGGGTGCAGTCCTGCAAATCGAAAGGTCCATGATTTGATTCCTGCTCAGGGCACATGCCTGGGTTTCGGGTGCAGTACCTGGTCGGGACATGTATAAGAGGCAACCGATTGATGCTTCTCTCTCACATTAATGTTTCTTTCCTCTCTTTCTCTCTCTCTTCTCCTCTAAAAATAAAAAATAAAATAAAATCTTTAAATAATATATATCTGAGAAAACTGTATTTATAATGCTGTTACATTATAAACATTATAGAGAAAATACTTATACATTATTCCTTAGTACAGAAGTTTAACTTTTTAATAACTTTATGGATTACTGAGTGTTCTTAAGGTGCATAAAAGTAAGATTTTTAAAAAGAGAATGCAAATACAATTGAACTAAACTGATATTGCTTATACTTAATAAAAAATAATGTCATGTTTCTTTCTGTTACATGATACAGTAGGATATTTTTATTTTTTCTATTTCCTTTTCTGAAAGCATTTCTCTGAATTGCCTGCAACCTTTAGGGACACCCTTAATTTTTTTTATGCAGTGGTAAAACTAAATATAGTCAAATTATAAAAGCAGCTCTGCTTCTTATTTATACACATGACAGAATCAGACTTTTATTTATTTTTAAAAAATTTTTATTGTATTTTTCCCATTACCATTTAGTCCCCTTATGCACCCTTCCATATCCCACAACCACCACACTGCTGTCCATGTCCACAAGTCCTTTTTCCTTTTTGCTCAGTCCCTCTACTTCCTAACCTCCCCGCCCCTTAGCTGTCATCCTGCTCTCCTTCTATGATTCTGTTTCTATTTTTGCTTATTAGTTCAGTTTGTTCATTAGATTCCACATATGAGTGAAATCATATGGTATTTGTTTCTCTGACTGGCTTATTTCACTTAGCATAACGTTCTCCAGGTCCGTCCACTCTGTCACAAAGGGTAAAACTTTCTTCTTTTTTATAGCTGAGTAGTATTCCATTGTGTAAACGGCCCATAGTTGTTTTATCCACTCATCTACTGATGGGCACTTGGGCTGCCTCTATATCTTGACAATTGTAAATAACGCTGCAGTGAGCACAGGTGCTTATGTTCATTTGAATTAGTGTTTTGGATTCCTTCAGATACATTCCTAGAAGTGTGATAGCTTCATCCAAAGGCAGATCCATTTTTAATTTTTTGACGTATCTGCTTTCCAGTGGCTATACCAATGTGCATTCCCACCAACAGTGCAAGAGTTCCTTCCCCTTTCTCCACATCCTCACTAGCACTTTTTGTTTGTTGATTTATTGATGATAGACATTCTGACAGGTATGAGATGGTATCTCATTATGGTTTTAATTTGTATTTCTCTGATGATTAGTGACGTTGAGCATCTTTTCATCTGTATATTGGCCACCTGTTGTCCTCATTGGAGAAGTATCTATTCAGGTCCTTTGCCCATTTTGTAACTGGTGTTGAGTTTTGTAAGTTCTTTATACATTTTGGATATTAACCCCTTATCAGATGTATTGACAAATATGTTCTCCCATTCTGTGGGTTGTCTTTTTATTTTGTTGATGTTTTAGTTTGTTGTGCAAAAACTTTTTAGTGTGATGTAGTGTCATTTTTTTTTCTTTAGCAGCTCTGTTTTTATCTAACGCTTGTTATATTTGTTCCTGGTATCAGTTAATGTGATGACATCAAACTAAATTTCCTCTCAACACAAGTGTTTAAGCATGGAATCTTAGGATTTTATAAGTCAAGATTTAGACTAATGGGAACTAGTTTCCAGCTCTCCAAAAATGCCCATGAACTCCGTAACTATTGACTTATTTAGGTAGATGAACTATTTGTTAGTCAGTCCCTTCGCATTTATTCATTCATCATGCAGTGTATCTAATGTCTACAATGTCCATCATTCTTCAACACTATGAAGCATATAGAATGAGGATAAGTTAAATAAGTTAACCTCCTTTTCTCAAAAAAAAATGGTTTTTACAGAAGAGAGGTAAGTAGAATTAGTAAAACAAGTTTGAACTTCAAATAATAATTTTAGAGAGGAAATTAATAAAATCTTATTTCACTTGACTGTTTTGTTCTAGTAATTTCTCTCTTTCCAAAAGTTAGTGGGGTTTTTTTTTTAATGTACCCATTTTTGTCTACACATAATACTGAATAACTTAGATGCAATCAGTTCATTATTTTCTAGATTTCTTGTGGCCTCTGTAAAGATTACCAAATGGTGTTGGAGAAAGAATATAAATTTCTGTTTTATTGTAATTCTTTTCCACATTCTCACCCTCAGTGTATAATATTTAGTGAGTGCCTATTATATTACACGGCAAACACTGCCCTAAATGTTGCGGATACAAGTTTAATCAAAATAGGCAAAGTTCCTGCTGTTAGGGAAACATATTATCCTGTAAGAGACATACAGATGTGTTCTTTATTTTTTTTAAATCAACTTTTCTGAAGTTTGGCTTGCAAACAATGAAATGCACGTTGTGTTTACTTCAATGAATCTTTACACATACATCCACCCATATAACCAATGATCATCATAATCAAGATACAGAACACTTCCGTGACCTCAGATCACCTAGCCCTATTCCAGCTAATCATCTCCTCTCCATTCCCCCACCCCGCCCACCTCTGCAGTCACCGATGTTTTCTATCACTGTGGTTTAGATGTCTTTTTATAGTTTCGTGTCAATGGAATCATACGCTTTTTCTCGTAGTCTGACTTCTTTTGCTCAACATTAGTTTGAGATTCATGTTTTTGTATGTCAAGTAGTTCATCCCTGTTTGTTGATAATTACTATTAATTAAATTGTATGGCTATGTTCTGTATGGCCCGAGTTCTTTATGCATTCACCATTCAATGAACATTTGGGTTGTTTCCAGTTTTTGCTCATTACAAATGAAGCTATGAAAATTAATGTACAAACACATATTTTCATTCCTAAGTAAATAGGAGTGGAATTGCTGGATCATATAAGTGTATGACAAACTTTACAGTAAAAGACAAACTTTACCTAAGCAGTTTTAACCATTTTGCATCACCATCAGCAACATGAGAGGTCCAGTTGCTCCACGTCCTGATCGACATTTGGTATCCTCTTTTAACTTTTAATGGGTATGTAGTGATAAAGATGTATTTCTTACTAGTCTACTTATGTTACCCCACTTTAAAACTGATTATTTTATTATTATTTTTTTACTCTAAAACACGTAAGAGTTTGAAAGAAAATGGCTGGCTAGACCCTGAAAATACTTTGTTTCTATTTTCCCTCACGAAACCCCCAGGCACTCTCCTGAAAACTTAAATTTGGTGTCAGGCAGCACTAGCTCGGCAGAACTCTGGGAGCTGGGCATTTAAAACCGCAACGGCTACGGTACACGCGTATTGCCACTATATCCTCGATCCTTCTCGTCACCTTTCTAAAGAATTTCCCAGGGCTCCGCGCGGCGCCGGGAGGACTCGGCGGCCCCAGGTCCCGCCCCTTACCGGGACTTGCCCTCTACCCAGGGACTCGTCCGGAGGCCGGAGAAGAAAGGTATCTTCCGGTCTCGCGATTGGCTCTGCTCCCGCGAGAAGAAAAGACGGCCGCACTCGGCCGAACGGTGGCGGTGGTGAGGGAAGGGGTGTGGCCGCGGATCTCGAAGTCCCTAAGAGTGTGGGAGAGGGGGCGGGGTCGCGCGCACCGGGCGTACGCATGCGCGCACGCAGCCGGTGGCTGAGCTAAGAGGGTAGGGGGCGGCGGCGGCTACGGCGGCGGCAGAAGAGGAGGTTTCGTGATTTCCGCGGTCTGGGCGGTGCGTGGCCGCGCGGGTGGCCGTTGGAGTAGTAGGTACGGTTCGCCCATGAGGAGCCATTGAGACTTCCTGTCTCCCTCGTCTGAGCGCTTCAGTCCCTGCTTGTGTGGCAGATCCTGGGGACGGCAGGTCACCCTGCGGCCCCGGCCCTCCCGCCGTATTTCAGGTAGGAGCTGCGGGTTCCCGGGTGCCCGTGACCCACCGAGGCCTCAGCCTTGATCGGTGTTATCGGGGCAGAGACCCGGTACCAGGCGTGCCCGCCCTCTGGCGCGACAATAGCTCCGTCCTTGCTTTCGCGCCCTGTGGAGCCGGGCCGAGCTGACCTGTGGGGTGGGGTGGCGGGGCGGGTTCCCGCCTCAGGTGCGGCCCTGCTGTGGGCCTAGAGGGTGGGACCCCGCGATGTGCTCCTGCCCGCCGCGCAGCTCGACGAGGCAGTGTCGGGGTGCTGCCGGCCAGGTCGGGGTCGGCCCGGCCCGCTCCTGGCGGGCGAGGAACCGCCTTGACTTGGGATGTTGCGAGAGGGGGTCCTGGAGAAGGCTTGGGTCACGCACGGCCTGTGTGGCGAGTGGGAAGCTCCGGAGCCGGCTCTGCGTGGGCCAGTGATGGGATGAGTGGTTTGTGATTCTTCTCCTTAAACATGGAGAGGGCGAAAACTCTTTAGGAGCCCTGGTCGGTGGCTGGCTGTTAGTGCATGAGCGGCAGCAGTGTCGATCACTGTGAGGTTTACCCACATCAAGGTACGTTTCTCTGCTACCAGCCTCCAACTCAGAAGAGCTCTGCTCTAACAGTTCGGTGCTATTTTCTTTCATCCAGTTCTTAAATACATGTCGTTGCAAATATGCCGGCTCTGTAAGCTACATGCTCGCTTTTAAACCGGTATTCGTTCTGTAGGCATAATGGTTATGAAAGCTTCTGTAGAAGACGACGATTCGGGATGGGAGCTCGGTGTACCGGAAAAGATGGAGAAAGGCAGTACAAACTGGGTGGACATAACTCAAGATTTTGAAGAAGCTTGTCGAGGTGAGTTTGAATTTTTGGATTAGAAGTTCAGAATCTGGGAAAGGGTAAAATAAAGTCTTGATTGTGATTTCTGCGTTGTCTCAGTAAATCAAATCAGTAGGTGAAGTGTGGTTTATTTAAGTTGGTTAACCACATTTATTCATTCTCTATCCTCTATCTTTGTCTTTCATTTAAAGCATACATGTATATGTATGCTTAACCAGCCATCTAAGCAAATTCACCCCTTCTTTCGCTTCCGTCCAACCTCCACTCAGTTGAATCACCCCGTTTTATTCACTTCGTAGCACTTACCTAATGTTAGAAATCATCATTCTCAGTTACTGTTCATGGTCAGCTTCACCCGCTGGAATGCAAGCTCTGTGAGTGTAGAGATCTTGTCAGTAACCCGAGCACACAGAACGTTTCCCGTCGTAGAGTAAGTCTGATCGATGTTTGGAGAAAGAGCACGTTTGTTGTTTGAGAGGAAGGAGCCTTACCAAGGTGGGAGATTTAAGATAGCAGAAAGTAACAAAGATCGAATGAGAGCGTGAACATGAAGAGAGGATTGGATCAAAAACACGGTGGAGAAGTTAACTCGGAGCAGAGAAGAACAAGGACATACTGAGACAGGAGGAAGTGAGGTTGGGATGATGAAGATACAGGTATGTTTCTAAGTGGAAGGAGCAGAATGGCGGGGGGACTCACACCTTGATGACTTCTGTGTTGTAACCGAACAAGGTTAGGTCTTGGGTGATAGTGAGGTGGCGTGTGTTTAGACCAGTGCTCTCCAGGAGAGGAGTGAAGACTTGGAGCATCTGCAGGTGGAAAGGGAGGCATTTGGATTATAAGCAGAATGATAAATCATGTGCTTGCCCTTTGACTGTTTTAAAATGCGTGTCCAGTTAAAGTATTGCCTAAGAGAGATAGTGGAAAGAGCATCAGACTCGGAGTTGAGTGACTGCCCATACTTGTCCACCTGAGGGAGAGAAGGAACATTAAGTTACGGTGTAGTTGCTGTGCCTGCAGATCTTAGGCTGCCAAAGTGGATCAGGCCTATTGTCTTGCACTGATTTTAAGTGAACTGTATTAGAGGGCTGTCATTAATGAACCTAAAAGGGAAAGGTTTTATGAAGTGCGTACGGCTTAAGTTGGACCTTACAGAGTGAGTGTCAGGGAATTATTCTAGACTGACATGAACCATTAGAGCCAGGTGAAGCTTTTATGTTTGGGGAACAGTGAATAATTCTGCTTCTTCGTGGCAGGAACTTAGAGTAGGAGGTAGGGTTAATCCTGCTTCCGTGTGGACTGAGGGGATGTGGTATGGCATTTTGTTGCCAACATTAAACCATCCTATTAACTCTTCCACAATTAGCTCTTGCACTCTCTCAAGTGGCACAAATGTGAAGTATACATCTTGAAGCTAAAAAGTTGACATAGAATTAATCTTCCTTTGCATGTAGATTAGGACTAAAGGCTGTTGGCAGGTCTTGAGCCTGTGGTATAAATAATTTGTTTTCCCCTCTTGAAATAAAAAGATTTATTGCCTGGATTATAGTTCAGACTTCTGTTCTAGCAACTTTCTGAAAACTAAATTTAAAACAGACATCATTACATCCTTTTTCTTTAACTATCACAGTGTTTTCTCGTGTTTGGTGGCAGTGTGATGACATTTGGCTAGACTTTGGTGGATTTTTTTCTTTTTTTGCATTTGCATATGGATGGCAGTGTTTTCCATGTACATTTCTACTTACTCTTTTAGTGACTCTTCAAAATCCTTTGGATCAGATTCTGACTTTCATCATTTCTTTTATTTTCTGTTAGGCAGATGGCAGATATTCCCTCCACATTTCCTATAATTGACCTTGAGGCTCTTGGGGATTTTTTTCTAAATTACTTTGAATGTATGGTGCCATCACTGTTATTTTGCCTGATATGTAATAATCTAAACAACAACTCTGAGCTTTGTTTCTCTAGGAAATCTTGCCTAAAATAGTCTCTGTTCTTCATATTCCATTTGGTTGTCTATATTTAGGTGCTTTCTGAATTGCAAACCCACAGCTTAGAAATTTCACTTAAACATAAGTAATCATGAAATACATACTGCTCCTTCTTCTGCCTGCCAGATTCCCTTCTGCATGCTCTCTGGATAGCCAGCAGCCTCTCCTAGGGTGACGTCTGCAACCCGTGGTTGGCTGTCATTACTTCCATCCTTTTTAAGCTCCCGTCTAGGAGGATGTAGACCCATCTCTCATCCCATTTTCTCATCTCTTTGATGGCTTAGTTAATTCTTCCTGAGTGAATCTTTATTAGAGGTACCGTTGTTTAAGACCCTCTTTTCCCATCCAGTTTCTCCAGCTCTTGCCCACTACCTCTTATTGCTTTCTCTTTCCTCTTTTTAAAATCTAGGTTGCTTAAGCTTTTTCTTTCTCTTCCTTTTCGTTTTGTCTTCTCTCACCGAGAACTTCTATAGGTGCTTAATATGTGTTTGTTTTAAGAATAAATGAATATTCTAAGGCCATGTTTCTTCAAACCAGAAAAGTATCTGGATCTTGCACTTCAGAAGTTTGAGAATCACAGCATTAAATTAAATGCTGTTATCTTGGGTGACTGCTTAGAACCAGCATAATTATGAACATAAGCTCAGGCACTGAAATTATAGCAATGCTTGGTTACAGTGTTACCCAGTTGGTCTGGAATATGTTTCTGTAATCTTTTTAAAAGATCATCATTGAACTGATTACATAGCATTGAACAATTATAGAAGAAGTATATTTGTAGATTCTTGATAAAACTTCCATGGACTTTTTTTGGTTGCCCACCAACCATCCATGAGCCCAAGTTTGAGAATCATTGTTCTAGGAATTTGCAATTGGTTAGCACTTTATTCTAAGAGGAAAAAGATGGACAGAAATTTTTTTGTGAAAGATCTAGGCAACCCGTAAAGTATTTTTTAAGTGATTTTGGTTGTAGAAATGAAAATTATATTTTCCTCGTTTCATGCAGTCAAGAATATTTTCAGTGGTGGGGCCTATGTTGGGTAGGCAGCTGGTTAATTGTGGATCAGTCAGTGGTAACTTGGATACAGTGTTAATTGCGGATCACTTTAGATCATTGTTTCTCCACCAGTGGTGATCTTGCCCCTCAAGGGACATTTGCCAGTGTCTTGAGACAAGTTTGGTTGTCACAGTTGGGGTGGGGTGAGTTGCTACTGATGTCTAGTTAGTATACACCGGAAGGAGGCTGCTAGCCACTCGATGCATAGCATAGCACTTCACTTTCAGAGGTAAGTGGTAGATTGGGTTGGTTTTTCACTTTCTCCATTGTTGGATTTATTTTGGGCGGGGTGGAGGGGGTTGCTGAGAAACTGCTTGTCTCTCTGTTTCCAGGTTTCCCCAATTTTGTCGTATTATTTCTACACTTGTTTTTCTTCCTTTGAGTTTATATCTTTCTTTTTAAAAAAGTAATTCTGGCAGTTTTAATGAGATGTCAGGAAGGAATTAAAAGTAGTCACATGTGTTCAGTTGACCACCTTCGCCCAGGGTTAACCGATTGATCTGCTACCGTTGGGTTGGACAAAAAGTCCATTGCATTTTTGTGTAAAATAAAAGACATTTTTCATTTTCGCCCATAACTTGATTGACTTGGATATTTTGAGTGTGTCAGCCATCTCCCGTTATTTGCTTCTAGTAGGTAGAGGCCAGGGGTGCTGTCAACATCTTCCAGTGCATCAGACAGCCCCACAGCAAAGGATTATTTGGCCAGAATGTTAATAAGACCAAGAAACTTCTCAAACCACTTTTGACACATTCGATCAGTCACAGCACCTTCTCCATACACTGCACAGATCTTTTTGTGTGTGTTTCAGTTGCGTTTTCATCTTAATTGAAATAATAAAGCATAATATGCCCAAAAATGTTGCAGATTTTCTTTAATATTAAAATGGCTGCACAAAAATTCATCAATATGGTAGGTTTTTTTAAATGCACACTGACATAACAGCTATCACAGTACAGTTTAACAGAATGGTTTCCAATGAAGTTAAAGACAGCTAAGCACTACCAGGGCCATCTTACGGAAAGAAACATACAGTGGCATTGGATTTCAGGTATATTATGGATTCAGTAGACCCTAGCTGGGAATGTCATCATCATTTATAATGTGTAGAAATCTATTCAAAGATCTCTAATACCAGTTTACAAACAGTCTCATTTATTTTATTTATTTATTTAGTATATTTTATTGATTACGCTATTACAAGTTGTCCCAATTTTTTTCTGCCCTTTATCCCCCCTCCACCCTGCAGCACCCCACCCTCCAGCATTCTGCAAACCCCCCCTTCCCCCGCCTTTTAGTTCATGCTCATGGGTTGTACATATAAGTTCTTCGGCTTCTCTGTTTCCTATACTATTCTTAACACCACCACCACCACCACCCCACTCCCCCCACCCCTGGTCTATTTTATGCCTGCCAGTTATGCCTCTTATTCTCTGTACCTTTTCCCCCAATTCTCTCCCTCCCCACTGATAACCCTCCATGTGATCTCCATATCTGTGATTCTGTTCCTGTTCTAGTTGTTTGCTTAGTTTTTGTTTTTGCTTTTTAGGTTCAGTTGTTGATAGTTGTGAGTTTGTTGTCATTTTATTGTTTGTAGTATTTGATCTATTTCTTAGATAAGTCCCTTTAACATTTCATATAATAAGGGTTTGCTGATGATGAACTCCTTGAACTTGACCTTATCTGGGAAGCACTTTATCTGCCCTTCCATTCTAAATGATAGCTTTGGTGGATAGAGTAATCTTGAATGGAGGTCCTTGCCTTTCATGATTTCAAATACTACTTCCAGCCCTTCTTGCCTGCAAGATTTCTTTGGAGAAATCAGCTGACAGTCTTATGGGCACTCCTTTGTAGGTAACTGTCTCCTTTTCTCTTGCTGCTTTTAAGATTCTCTCCTTGTCTTTAATCTTGGCTAATGTAATTATGATGTGCCTTGGTGTGTTCCTCCTTGGGTCTGATTTCTTTGGGACTCTCTGGACTTCCTGGAAGTCTATTTCCTTTGCCAAATTAGGAAAGTTGTCTTTCATTATGTTTTCAAATAAGTGTTCAATTTCTTTGTCTTCTTCTTTGCCCTCTGGCACCCCTGAGATTCAGATGTTGAAATGTTTAAAGTTGTCCCAGAGGTTCCTAAGCCTCTCCATATTTTTGAATTCTTGTTTCTTCATTCTGTTCTGGTTGGATGTTTCTTCCTTTTGTTCCGTATCATTGATCTGAGTCCTGGTTTCCTTCCCTTCATTCTTTGTTGCCTGTGTATTTCCTTAATTTCACTTTGTGTAGACTTCATTTCTTCCTTCATTTTGTGACTGAGCTCAAGCATTTCTGTGAGCATCCTGATTACCAGTGTTTTGAACTCTGCATGAGATAGGTTGTCTATCTCCTCATTGCTTAGCTCTTTTTCTGGAGCTTTGATCTGTTCTTTCATTTGGTCATATTTCTTTGTCTTGGTGCACCTATTATGTTATAAGTGGGCAGAACCTTAGGTATTCGCCAGGGTGGGGCAACCCTTTTTGCTGTGTTGTGGGGCTGTCTCTGGGGGAGGGGTCAGAGGGAACAATGCTGCTCACTCACTCTGCTCTGGCCCCACTTTCCAACGAACTCTGTTGTGTGAGACTGGGAGTTTCTCCAGCTACAACAACCCCCACAGTATTTTACAGCTAGAGGTTTTGAGTCTTTAGTTTCCAGTCAGCCAGCCCTCCTCACACACACAGTCTGCCTCCTTGCTGCAGGTCCTGTCTGCCCGCCTGGCTGCCAGTCTCCGCCCCTCCTACAGGTCTGGATGAATGTTTCTTTAACTCCTTGGTTGTCAGAGTTCTATGAAGTTTCATATTCTGGCAGTTCTGATTGTTTATTGTGTTTAAATTGGTTGTTATTGTACTTTTGGTTGTGCAGGGAAGCGAACTCTTTCTACCTATGCATCCATCTTCATCTTCTCATTTAAAAGATGGTAAAATGTGTTTGCGATGTTGCATGTTTTCTGTCCTGTTAAATGATGTTTCTTCAGGGGAAAGGTCGTATGCTTCAGGTGCTCAGTACTGTTGCATACCCAGACTCCAGCCACAAGTTATGATTCATTGTTTATTTCCAAGGCAAATGGAAGTATGTTCTCAGTAAGATGTCATCAAATTCTGTAATTGACAAAATTAAGTTAAATTTTCTCTCACAACATTTCTATTCATGCTTTACAAGGGAATGAGGATAAAATTAAAAGGCAATTTATTATCAAGATTGTCCAAAGATTTTTGTATCTAATTTCCTTTGCTCTGAGTGGTTTAAGCTATATACTATTGCATATACTTAAGGCTTTAACTTAAAAGTAGAGATAATCTAAAAAAAATTATTGTGTTAACTTAGTTTAGTGGTTTGGTGTGATCCATGATCCATGGGATCTCCAAGACTTTCGTTGGGGTATGCTAGGTCAAAACGATTTTCATGGCAATAATAAGACATTAACTTACCTTTTTGACTCACATTCTCTTGTTAGCATACAGTGGAATTTTTGAGACTGCGTGATGTGTGGTGATGTGTGGTGATGTCATTGCCCTGCCTGCTAATGATAAATGTAAAACATTAGCCTTCTCACAAAATTTGTTGAGAACTGCTGCCCAGTAGGACAAGACCCAAGTTACTTAAGTCTGTAACAGTGCTATGAAAGACCGCGATTCTGTGTCCAGTCATTGGCCATGCAGTGAGAGTGCTAGTGCTCTGCTTGCTTAGTGAATAAATTTTCAAGTTTACTGCCTATGGTGTACTAGTGAGTGAGCTGATTACTGTAGTTCTAAGGGACTTTACAAGAGTCATCTAGTTCAACCTCTCGTTTTACTGATGAGGAAACCAAGTCACAGAGTGACCAACTTGCTTCTAGGTCTATGCAGTGTTTTTATTTTAAGGTTTGATGAAGCTATTTGGTACCTAAATATACTCTAAGTATATGATAGATTATTATAGCAGTTATTAATTATTTTGGCTTCAGAACCCCATTATATTCTTAAAAATTATGCTCTTAATTAAAATTTACATTCTTAATTATTGTTTGTGTGTTATGTATAGATATTTACTGTATTAGGATTTAAAATGGAGAAATTTAAAAATACTTATTAATCCATTTGAAAATGATAATAAACCCATTGCATGTTAACATAACACTTTTCTAATGAAACATCAATGTATTTTCAAAAACAAAAAATAACTTAAGGGGGTTTTATATTTTTTAAAATCTCTTTAATGTTGGCATAATAGGGGGCACCTGAGTTCCATATCGCTGTTTTCTGTTATTTAACTGGTTACCCCAGTTGTTTTCATTGAAATATATGACATAAATCTGACCTTACCAAATATGTAGTTGAAAGATGAATTAAATTTTTTCGGTAATTGTGAATATTCACCTTTGAATAGTCTTTAAAGGTGGTAGTTTCTTAAAGATTCATTATGTGGAATCTGAAGCCCTATCAATGTATTTTTCATGTTCTGTTACATTAAAATCCATTGGTCTGTCTTGAACTTTGATTGGATCTTTTACCCATGCCTAATTTTGTAACATGCATTGCCATTTGCAAAATACTGGTTCAGTGAGTTAAGCAGAACCTCGGAATGTTGACTCACTTCATTATACAATATTTAAAAAGCACACTTGTTAATATCACCAACAAGATCATCAGAAAAGTGTAAGTGTTGGGAAACTGTCAAGCTCACAGTGGCAAATTAAACATTTTCCAAAATGTTAATTTTTGCTTGAAAGCTCGAATGTTATTATCCTCAACAAATGTCAGGTATTTTTCCTTAGAGCAATAAACGTATTTGCTTCAAGAAAATGTCATAGTCTCAAGTCTGAATACCTGTAGTTTGTCAGCTCCGTCAAGTGAAAATGGTGTGGTGTGATAATTGTGCAAGTGCTTTTTCTTGAGATAGCCTGTTGCACTGGAAGTGCTAACATATACTTTCCATTTTGTCAAATAGAATATTAAAAAGATGTGTACTCAAAAAATGGAGATTTAATACACTAGATCAGGGTCCAGCACTAGTGTGAGCCAACTAGGGTACCAAGAGTGCAAAATTAAAGGCACTTCGGAAAGTGAGTGCCTGGTTAAATTTTGTACCATGGGTGCCTCGCTGCATCTTAGTCCTGCTTCTGATATTAATAATTTTTACTGTTTCATCAAGGACTTCTTGACTGCAATCTCTTTTAAAATTTTGTTTTTTTAACTGCAAGTACATGGAGTTGAAAAATTCACTCTTTAGCTTGGGGTCACTGTCTTGATTTTGTGCTGAAGCTACAACAGTTTTGCTCAACATTGCTTTTCTCCCCCCTGCACATCATTGCTTTTGCATTGTCTGTGTAAATGTCAGCACAATGAAAAAGAGAACGTTTTAGTATTATTGCGAAAGTAATTTTAATATCACAGACTTTTGGGTTCCCAGACCATCTTTGAGAACTGCTGTTGTGTTGTTTTACATATGCCTTATTGTAGTATATTGATAGATGCCTTTCATTGATTTGTCTATTTGGTACATGGAACTGTTAAAAATTATTATTAATTTAACTTATGATGACCTAAGAGGATTACTGTTATTTAGTAGAGGATTAGCTACGAAGTTCTGAAAACTGCTTGTTTATACCTTCCACAGGATTTGACCATCAACATTTAAGTTACTTAAAATGTCAGGTAGTGGTTCCCACCTTACCTGCTGGTTGAAATCACCCGGAGTACTTTAACACCGTTGCATAATCCCCACCCCTAGTTGGTTTGGGGTGCTGCTTGGACTTTGAAATTTTCAAAAGCTCCGCAGATGGTACTAATATGCAGCCATGGTTGAGAACTGCTTTAAAGGAATGAACACTGTTTTAATTAGCCGTCTATTCAAGTGTTTTCTATATTATTTAAATAAAAAGTAATTTGAAAAAATAACTTTAACAATGTTCCCAGGACAAAAGAGACTAGATTGACAACAGCTGATTTGTAAACAACTTCAGAAGTAGTAATCAGTTCTATGAAAAAATTTATTTTGAGGAAATACTAGTGATTTTTTTAAATGAGCTTGGTAATTCTAATTGTATTATTTTGGCCCTTGATGAGACATTTACTCTTAAAAGTTTAGTTTCTGGTTAATATCTAAGTATCCACTATGTAGAAGGCATTATGTTTGTAATTGGGTAGAAATATTACAACTACATCTAGAAAATTAAGTTTAAAGTAATGCAAGCGCATTTTTCAGGTGCTAAAATTTTGTTTCTGTTTTTTCTGAGCATAAAAAGTTAAATATGGTATTATTCAAAGGGTTTCTCTCTTTGTTTCTTTTAGAATTAAAGTTGGGAGAACTGCTTCATGACAAGCTGTGAGTATTTGTGTCCTTTGAAAGTGTGGTATGATATTTCCATCTACTTTTTCTCATGTGCAGTAAAGTTCCCTGAAGTCTGAGTACTTTTACATTCAAAACTATAAAAACAAAATAATTATAAATATATTTTTAAGCTTGGTGTGAGCTCTTTTGGGGCAGCTGACTCTAGTTATGATGTAAAATGTTTCTATCAGTGAAACTGTGACTTACGGTCCTTTCCTTGAGTCATTTTAGTGACAAGTACATGAAAGAATTTTTACGTCAAAGGAAGGTTATTTAATTGAAGTAGACGTGTAAGCAAGTTCAGAAGACTTAAATACCTAGAATACTGTAGCTATTTAAAGTATTATAATGTCATACCATTGTGGGGGTCTGGGTAAGCTTACTAGTTCAGGAACAACTTGTGGGGTCATTTTGTTATTTGCAGATTTGGTCTTTTTGAAGCCATGTCTGCCATTGAAATGATGGATCCCAAGATGGATGCTGGCATGATTGGAAATCAAGTTAATCGAAAAGTTCTCAATTTTGAACAAGCTATCAAGGTAGTCACCATTGTGTTTTTTGTGTTTTCTTTTATTGTTTGTTATTCAACTATTTTTTTAGAGATTGTATTTATTTCTAGACAGAGAGGAAGGGAGGTTGAGAGGGAGAGAAACATCAGTGTGTGGTTGCCTCTCAAGCGCCCCCTACTGGGGACTTGGCTCACAACCCAGGCACGTGTCCTGACTGGGAATCAAACAGATGACCATTTGGTTCGCAGGCCAGTGCTCAATCCACTGAGCCACACCAGCCAGGGCTGTTTGTTATTCATGTTTTAAAACATTCTGATTGCTGATAGAAATGCAACTTAGCATATTAACTTAAAGTGTACTTTTCTAAAAGTATCTCAGATATATAAACAAGAATTAGTTATAACCTTTAGTTATGTATCTCTTTTTATTGAAATCTGAAAATTAATTATTTAAGGTCTTCAATAAAAGTTTGCTCTAAATGTGTG
>VMDR010022347.1:0-16258 GCA_007922815.1 Macrotus californicus
AGATATTTGCTGAGGACCTGCTAGTGACTTTGCCAAAGACAAAGTTTTTAACTGTGGCATTGTTTTTAATGATGGCATTGCGAATGTAATCAAATGAGGGATTCTTTCAGTTATCAAGTATGACTGTGTATTAGGGAGGTTATGTTCCAATGAAGATAAAGTATGTGCCTCTGATGGAACTTTCAAGAACAAAGGTTTCTTTCCCACCCCTGAAATGTGTCCGTTGGATTGGCACACTGGCCTCCACAGGCCTCTGCTCTGGGACTGGACAACTGTCACAGGGTCTGGGGAAGGAGGTCACCGAGCCTTCCAGGACAGGAGAAAGGAAATGGAGAAGTGAGCTCACTCTAAGTCTGCGCTGAAGGGAACCCTGGTCTGGCGCCCACACTTTCCTGGCCGGAGCGAGGTGTATGGTCCCTTGTAATTTCAGCAGACCGAGCATGATCACAGTCTACTTCAGAGAGTCACCCAATATTTTGTTATGTCCAGGTAAAAGTAGAGTGCTGGCAATGCTGCTACAACTGTGAAACAAAAGAACTTCTAGTTTTATGAATCACTAATATTTCGGTTTCTGTGGTAACAGTAGACTCCTTTCTCTTTCTCTTTTAGAGACTTAAGTAACAACCGGATAAGCACCCTTTCTGACCAGAGCTTCAGGAACATGACCCAGCTCCTCACCTTGTGAGTGTGAAAGTGTGGGACTGAGTTTCTTATTAATTCACTGGACACCGTGCATTTCCTAGGCGCTGGACATTCCTGCTAAACAAGACAGATAATGTCTCTGCCCTCAAGGAATGTAAATGCTTGTTGGGAGAAGCAGACAAAAGAATACCTCAACAAGCCATCAGATACAGGGCATTGCAAAAAAAGGTTGGGTTCTGTGAAACACAGAGAGAACACTGTGTACTCGTGGGGGCTAGGAGAGATCCTTAAGCAAGCATCTGGAGAAAGTGACTCCGGGGTGGGCGTAGTCCAGGCATCAGCACCCAGTGGAGGGAGGAAGCCGTTGGGACTGTACTTGGGAGACAAATAGCTTGTATCAGTGACACAACACAGATATTAAAAAATGTGTGATGTGTCATTATCCTCCATTTCTAAGGCACTAAAATAAGCCTTTTACTAACCGTTTTATTTTAAAAATGATTTGGCCATTTGAGGACGCCTGGGTAAGACAAGTTGGCTTGCGTGTGCTTTCAGGATTCTCAGTTACAACCGTCTGAGATGTATTCCTCCTCGGACCTTCGACGGGTTGAAGTCTCTTCGATTACTGTAAGCATCTTATGTTCAGCCGAAGACCTCTTTTCTCAGGGGTTGAGTCTATTTAATGATTTAACTGCTTTGTTGATTCTTGGGTGTTTTCAGGTATGTACATTAGGGTTTACTACAGATTTGAAAATCGCATCTCATTGTATGACTGTGCAACTGCTTTGATCCGACAGTACAATTTTCTCTTCCGTAACTTGTTTTTGCTGTGGTTGTTTATCTGATACTATATAATACTTAGATGTAAGTTTTATAGAGAGTCAACTAATTTTAAAAGAAATGTAGGAAATTTAGTTTCTTTGCCGACTGCATAATGTATGAATTTTAAATTATGTGAGAGAAATATGATTCTCAATCCCAGTACCCTCCCGAAGACCTTACCGCCACACAATTTGATGTTCTTTTCTGGTCTTCCTGTATACACACTTGCTTTTGTATGATGATAGAGGCATGCCTCTGGCTGTATACATTTTAAAAACCATCACTAGAACTTGTTCTGCCACACCTTCACTCTCATATGTTTACTTCCAAATTTTTGTTATTCTGTACAGTACTCTAAAGAACATCCTACACGTTCACTCTGGCGTGAATGTGCTAGTATTGCAGCAGTGATTTGCGGTCGGAAGTTACTGTCGAGTACATTGGGAGGGTACCAGAAATCACTGTCATGTTGTCCTGCATGCAAGATGTTGTCAGTTTACAAATTTATTTTTTCCACCAACTGTTGACGAGAGTTCCTGTTTTAAAACACTCTTGCAAATACTGAATATTATCAATCTTTTTATGTTTTGTCGTGTGATAAATGGAACTTTATTTTCCATTTCTGCCTTAATTTGCAATTCCAATTACTAGAGCATTTGAATATATTTTATTTGTTTATTGAACATTTGTGCTGGTTAATCTATGAGCCTGTCCTATCATTTCCCAGTTTTTATTGGGTACTTTTTCTTTTCCTTATTAAGGTGCATATCTTTATGCATCTACCATTTAGCTCTAAATTTGTGAGTCTTTTCACAAAGGAACTACTCCTTGTATCTTATATATGTTGCAAATATTTCCATTCTGTCCCTTATATGTAATCTTTTAGACTATGAATATATTTTATGTTGTCAAAATGTTGTCACTCCTTTTCATTATGATTTCTGAGTTTTGTATAGGGATTTCATTTACTACATTTTAGTTTTATTTTTACACTTAACTCTTCAATCTAGAATTTAATCTATGCATATGTTGTGAGGTAGGAACTAACTTTTTGCTTTCCAAAGTAGACATCCAGTTGTACCAAGACTATTTGTTGAATAGACCATCTTATCTGCATTGAGTTAAAATGCTTATTATAGATTGAAGTTATATACATGCATGGGGATTTTTCTGAAGTCTCTGAATCCTAGGAAATTTAATTTTGCTTTTCTCACTTTTAGTTCTTTACATGGAAATGACATTTCTGTTGTGCCTGAAGGTGCTTTCAACGATCTTTCTGCATTATCACACCTGTGAGTACCTAGTTCATCTTGTGGGTTTACGTGTAAAACTGTCCCTGACAAGTGAGTCTGGAGCCCAAGTGCTCTGCTTCAGCTTTTATGGCCACATCTTAACATGTGATTAGTTTCACCTTTAACACAAATGTAAAGATTGTCAATATAGATATGGTGTACTCCACAAGATAGCCTGAATTTATTATTTTGGCCTTTACTCCCCATTAGCTGAGTTCTCTTCACTTAGTTAAAAGTATTTCTTCTTACAAACATGGCTTACCTAACTTCCTAGCTGATGCCTTTTCCCTTGATGTTTTCTGATTCTGGAATATTGGCTCTCCTTCTATTCAGTCTCTTCAAATCCAGCTTTTCTAAGTCATATCCCAACTATCACCTCTTCCATAAAGCCTATCTGATTTGCTAAAACAGGATTCACTTATTTAGCAAATATCACTCCACATTGACTACGGCACAATGAAAAAATTAATCAGACACATTTCAAGACTTCATAGTGTGGTAGAGGGAAATAGCCAAATCCTCATGTTGAATGAAATGTTTTTCCTGTGTATCTCCATATTTCTTGGAAGTACAATTGAATATAGGATAAATGGGGTCCCAAACCTCACCTGGGTCAAATTCTATTATTCTGTCATTTTTAGTTATATGTTAAGACCATGGCGAACCTGGAAGGAAGTCAGGGGAACAGTCCTAGAATCCAAAGCATTCTTACATCAGGCTGAATCGGCATCTACTGGGAGCAGTTCTCTGCTTTACTTTAAATATCAATGTCAGCTGGTTCCCGGTTCCCAGAAGAGGTTCCCTGCCCTGTTCGCTCTTGGCTTTGCCCTTCCCTCCAAAACCCACCAAACCCCAAGAAGACAAGATGTGTACAAATTGAGAAAGGGGCAGGGCAGAGGGTAGGAGTCAGTCATCAATCATGCTCTATGCGAATTTGCCCTGTGGGGCCTGTGTAGGCCTTTGTAGGTCTGACTGTTGGGGCCTACCCTTAATGTTCCTTCCACTAACCTACTAGGTCCCAGGAGGCAAGACCTTCATTGTTTTCATATTTGAGGCCCAACACCTACCTCAAAGTAACGGTCAGGGCCACTCCTCTGAAAAACTGCAGGGATGTCAGTTGCCTGAGACACAATGTTAATGAAAACTGGTACCTCGGGCTGTAAGACTGTGGTGCTGCTTGGCAGACTAAGCAGCTTAAGGAGGGAAGTGACCACCTGTTTGCCTTAGGGCGGTGGACCAGAAAAGGCCGCAGAGGAAAGATGTGGCTTGAGCTGAGTAGAATGTTCCTTCAGGTGACCACCCCCACTAGCGAGGGCAGTTTGAGTCTTCTCTGTCATGCGTTCTAGTCAGTCACGTGTTTAACTTACGCTTTTGTCTTTTACTCCCTCGATGGTGAAGAGCTCTGCTCTAGTCGTTTTTCCTTCTGTATCCCCCAACATAGTCAGGGCTTAGTAAAGATGAGTGCAAATGACTCAAAAACATCATTTTTGCTCATTTTTAATTTAGAAGAAGGCTTTGAATCTGACACATATTTGAGCATAACACATAGTCCAATTTTTGGTGAGAGTTGGGCTAAAATTACAATATAAATTATCATGGCTTTACAAGCATATTTTGATGGTTTTCTAATAAAAGAGTAAGATTAATTTTGCTTAGACTGTAGACCTAAAATATGACTAATTGGAAGTTAATTATCCGTCAGAGTTCATCAGTTTTTAAATGCCACTTTATGTTTTTCCTGTGCCCAAACTTGGCAGTTTTACAAACCTATTGGTTAACTTTCTTGGCCTCAGTTTCCTCATCTTTAAATGGGATATTAATAATAAGAGGGATGCTGCTTTGGATCAAGTGAGGGAATTCACGCAAGTGAGTGGCTTAGCACAGTTCCTGCCTATTGGGGGATGCAGTCCGTGCTAGTTATTGTGATTACTCTTCCTGCCGCTGCCACCGCTGTGTGAGGAGGGGCCAAAGCTCTAAATGAATCACACTGTGAAGGAACATACATCCAACTGAAGTCTGAGTCAGCTCTGGTAGACTAGCTTTATGCCTCTTTATTATTTCGTGTGTATTCTTATCTTTATGCCTTTGTACTTACTGGATTTTTACCCGGAAACAGCCTTTCCAGCCTTTCCCACCCACCTACTTGGTCAGCTAGAAGCCTAGACATTTCTAACCACCACTCCCCCCTAGAGGACTTATCCTCTGTTCAGAGGCATCTTGAAATTTAATGTTTCTCCTGGAGCACTTCTAAATGACACTTAGAGCATTTATGAGCATACGTTACAGAAGCGGTTCTTTGGAGTTAATGTGGTTTTCATATCTGGGTCCCTACAACCCAGCTAGTAATTGGGTTCTCATTAAATAATTGGCAAATGAAGGATGTGTTGATCTGCACCCAGTACAAACCTGTCTCTGCAAATACCAGGGGACTGTCTAAATTTCAGGTGACTGTTAACACTGGTGACAACTCACTAAATCTCAGTTGCACACAATTCAGGAAGATGGGTAATCCCAGTGCCACCATTTTCTTCTAAATTGTTTTTGTCCACAAACCTGTAGGGATTTTCTACTGAGCATCACTTCATGTTCCTTTAGAAAATAATACATCCCCACCTGTGCCTGTGTGTGTGTGTGCTTCTGATTTCCAGAGCCATTGGAGCCAACCCCCTTTACTGTGACTGCAACATGCAGTGGTTGTCTGACTGGGTCAAGTCGGAGTACAAAGAACCAGGAATTGCTCGCTGTGCTGGTCCTGGGGAAATGGCAGATAAACTGTTACTCACAACTCCCTCCAAAAAATTTACGTGTCAAGGTATGGTTTTTAATCATTTGTATGTCTGTAAATAAAAATCCACCTTATTAGTTTCAAACAATAAAGAATACCATTTGCCACTAGATTTTAAAGGTATAGCTGTGAAATCCCAGGAACAAATTACTCTTTCCATCCACGCCTGGACAAGACAGAGCAGTTACCTGCAGTGCCCAAGTCAAGAATTAGGCTTTTCAAATAAATTGCAGAAATTGTTCATTGGAAATTACTAAGTTTTCTTAAAATGCATGAAGAAATGAAGAGTACACAGGTTCTGGAAATTCCTCTCATAGCCTCTAACAAGTAAAATATTTTGCTTTTGCTTTATCTGAACGTGTGCCCTGCTCCTAGGGATGCCAGGGCCCTGTGGCTTCCTGATACAAGGTAAGAGATGAGCCCACCCAAGTGTCAGGCCGGACCTCCCCACTGGCCTCTTGTGCTGCCCTCTTCCTTTGACAATGTGGGTTTTCTTCCTTCTCTGTGTCCCCTCTTTCTCCCTTGTTTTATGTATTTGTGAATTCGAAATAGCATCTTAGTAAGACATTTTTTGTCTTATTACAAGAATAATATATGCCCAACATAGAAAAATCTAAAGAAAAAATGTAAACAATAAGGAACACATTTTATTTCTGCAAAAACTAAAATGAACCATTAATCCCAATACCTAGAAGTAACCAATGTTGAACTTACTTGTTTTGTACATTTTTCCACGTTTACTAGTCAAAAGTATGGATTTAGATTTTTACCAAAACTGGAATAGGGTATTATTCTGAATTTGTAGATTTCTAAGAGGGCCACCCATAATTACTAAATGGAGAAAATTCTTGAAACTTCCACATGTATAATCAGCCAATGTTTATTCAACATGTCTTATGTGTAAAACTAAACCCTAGGTATCATGGAGCATGCAGAAGTTTATGCTATGATCTTACCTTATAAGGCTCGCAAACCTGGCTGAAAAGAGAAGCCTCCAGCGTTTGCACACCCAGGCAGGAAAACGTGTCTAAGTGGGTGACACTGTGCGGCGGGTCACGGCATGAGTGCCGAAGCCCAGCCTGATCGATCCTGGGCTGGGGACCAGGTTCTCTGTTCAGTAGTTATGGCGCTTTCGTACTTGAGCTGCGCTGTGCCTCCGTTTTCTCATACATGAGCAGAGACAATGATAGTACACACCCAAAGAAGTTTAAGATTAGATGGAATTGATATAAAAAGCCAAATTTATATGAGCTGTGGATAGAATGGTGGTTACCAGGAGCTCAGGGAAGGGGGGGTAGGCAGTTGCAGGTCAAAGTGTTTAAACTTTCAGTTATAAGAAGTTTGAGGGTGGAATGTTATGTATGGTGACAATGTTAATAATGTAATATTGTATATTTGAAAATTGCTGGATAGATCTTAAGCATTGTCACCATTCACAAAAATGTTAACTATGACAGATGTATTAATTATCTTAATTCCACTTCATATATATGTATTTAATCATCACATTGTACATATTAAATATATATAAGGATATTTGCCATTTATTATGTTTCAGCATATCTTTTTTTAAAAGATTTTATTTATTTATTTTTAGAGAGGAGAAGGGAGGGAGAAAGAGAGGGAGAGACACATCAATGTGTGGTTGCCTCTCAAGCGCCCCCTACTGGGGACCTCACCCTCAACCCAGTTATGTGCCCTGACTGGGAATCAAACTGGTGACCCTTTGGTTAGCAGTCTGGCACTCAATCCACTAAGCCACACCAGCCAGGGCTATTTATCCTTCAATAAATTTGGAAAAAATCTATTTTACATAATATATGTAAAACATGTTACCATACACACAGGAAGCAGCAATATAGTTTAACTACTAATTTTGTTATTATAACACTTCAAAAGATCAACAAAAAATGATGAGAGACTGTCCATGATTTATTGATTAAAGAAGGAATTTTCAAAAACTGTGTTCCTTCCAAATATTTTTAACTTGGCTTCTAATGCTTTTTTCCATAGCTATAAATGATTGCAAAATATGTCATTTGCAGTACACTGCAAAGTTTGACATTTTAGAACAAAGCTCTTCCATTATTCTTTTAAACGTATTTGGTGGACTCTAAATATAACAGGTAATTTTAAAAGACAAAAACAAAATCCCTGCTTTTTCCTTGAACTTCTGTTTTTCTCCTTGAATTGCTATTTCCAGTACCTCAGAGAATTGAACCATTCTTTGTTACAAAAACATTTATAAAAATTAATTTTTTTAATTCCCTGCCACCAAAAATCTGTGAGTTTTTAAATTTCCCTTTCAACCAAATTATTTCCACTAATACTTGAGGTGTGGATTGGGACACCGTTGATTGGGACAACATAATTATTCACCCACATTTTAATATTGTTACTGAAAAGCGAAAGTAGACTTTTATTGGAAATACCTCTCTGGGATTATGTGCATTGATCGCACGAGCCTTTGCAAATAAGCAGTATTTCACATTGTCCTTTGTGACTGCAGCGGTCTCCCTGGGCCAGTGCCCTGAGGTGAGTCTGTGAGCAGAAAGGACCACAGTTCTTTGTGCCGTGGGGATGATTGTCAAAGGGAAGGAGGAGCTGCCATGGACACTTATTCTCAGGAATGTTATTGGGCAGTTTTAGAAAGTTTGTATGGGGCAAGTTGAGAAACCACAAGCTGGTTCTGTGCCACCCTTCTGTGCTCAAGGGTGTATGTACTCTATTTTTGTAAATGCTAGTGATTATCCGTAGTTCTTAAAGTTCAGAGTTTCTTGGAGATGCTTTTTGAAATCATGATAACAGTTTGAAAAAGCTACATATTTATATTCTGTTCTTAGAACATCCTGGTTCCCATTAGCTCATTCAGTGTTCTCAGAATTCAAAAACGCATGCATGAATGAGGGAGGGAGGACCCAGAAATCCTGAAATTTATTTATCAAAATTTTTGTGTTGATTCTTGTACATTTAAACTTCAGTCACCTTCAAAGTACATTTGGTGCAATACACCTCTCAGATGTTTCTTCAACTGCGCAAACCAATTTTTGAACTTGTCAACTTTGATCCCTTTTAGTGCTTCTGCAGTTTTTTGTTTCGCATCAGCAAAACATTTCCCTTTGAGGACTTTTTTTCATCTGGGGAGGGAAACCACGGATAGGATTTTATTGCAGATTTATAGGGTTTTAACCCCCTATCGGCCCATGACCATCTTCACCCTGCCAGTGAAGCCAGAGAGATGCCAGCAACTCCCATCTTGGTGATTTCAATGGCGTCTGTTAGTTCTTTGCATTTGCTCTCTCCTCACCCTGGCCAGTGGCAGCCACTGCTCCTCCTTGCATGTTCTCTTGGCCTTTCTTATTCCTAGGCTGACGCCTCTTACCCATTCTCTAATACTGACATGCGTGGGGTTCTCTCCTTAGCCCTCTTAAATTCATTGATTTCAACCTCATGGCCTCAGATATCTAGTCATGACTTTCCTTATGAACTTCAGATTCATTCTCTCCCTCACTTAGTAAATTCCTCCCCCTGGATGGCTTGCAGACACTTAAAACATATTCCAAAACATACATTCGCATTACCCACATCCTCTCACCGTTACATCCTATAGTTGATACAAGTATGTCTTAACTGCTGAACTCTAATTTTTTTCTAGAAACTCAAGCATTTCACTTGGCTTTGAACCCCCAAAACTTAGTCTAGTGTCTGGCACAAAATAGACCCTCAATAAATATTTGATAATCGAACAACAATGACGGAATGTTAAAATAGGTTATTGATACCCATGCTTAAGAAATGCAGTAATGTAAGTGCAAGTTGGGTGTAGAATCTATGGTTTTAAGTAAGAACCTCCTCTTAGTTAATTACGCCCAACCTCAAACATCCCCTATGATTTTTCTGAGTTGTCTTGGACAAACTTCAGACTCCTTACAAGGTCAGTACTAGAGGATTTTGTTATTTGACTCATGTTTCCCAGGGATGCCAGAATGAAGGCAGACTCTGGGATATTGTTAGAAATTTGTGGGCAGCTTTTAGTCATAAATCAAAGTGAGATACAATTCTCAGTGGGTGGCGGCATCGGTGTCAGGTGTGTAGCTAGTGATTTGAGTCAAGTAAGCAAGTCTGCCTATGAGCTTTAATGGATTTGAGGTCCAGCAGTTCTTCCATTAAAGATTAAAGTAACTGACAGAGACAAATTGTTAACCAAACTTTCTTCTCATTTTGCCTTTGAATTATTAAGTTAAACACACCTCCAATCCAGATAGCTGATGCTAGAAGGCTCCCTTAAATCAAGACTAAAACTTCAATCAGTCTATTTAGCCTAGACTGGCCTCTTTTATTTAAGTGACATTAGTAAAAACTTGTATCCCTGGAGCTAGATTGCTTTTCCCCTCTACGGCACACATCGTAGGAGGGCTGGTGTTTCGGAAATACTTTAACAAGTCATGGAACCAGTTTACTTTGGGAAGGAAGAAAGACTGAAGATCAGCGAAGGTGTATCGAAGCAAGCTGTAGTTTCTTAATTAAGTGGAATGCAAGAGGAAGAGAGACCCTCTCCTTTTCAGTACGGCACTGGTTATTTCTGGTGGTGGTCCACACCAGATTTATAAGTCAAAGTTGCAGTCTTAAAAATGCAAAATCATTAACTCTGTGTGTTGTTACCTGATGGGTAATTCCCTCTCGGCCCCACTTCCATTCCCCCATGGTCTTGATAATAATGGCCCTTACAGTATTCCAAACTTGAGCAGCTCCTGGCATGGGCAGACAGCTAAATGACAAGCTCTAATGTGCCTATTCTGTGCTAAACTTGGGCAAACAAGCAGAGGAAGACTGCGTTTCTCCTTTTTGGTAAACCACGCGTGTTTTTCCCATCACTCTCCCTTCTGTGGAAGTTTAGGAAGAGTGTCAACTTGCTGTGTCTCTGTGCTAGCTCTCACTGTTGTCCATGCTCAAGCATCCATTAGCATCTCATTCAATGCTTAAAACAACCCCTGGAGATGGCTGCCATTATTCTCCTAACGCCACACACTTAAGTGACAAATCCAGGTTACTGACTTGGGTTGATGGACTTCAGATTTTCTGCCCTCCATTATCACACATTATGCTAAAAGACTTTTCTGATTCCTGTCCCTGGACATCTTTTCACTGGGGACTAACCAAGTTTGCACAATTCAGCAAGTGTTGCCTTGCTTCTAGAGAGCTGTGCAAATGCTTCACCATTTCCTTTTGACAGCCACTCCCTTTAATTTTGATACCATCTCTTTATTATAGAAACAGATTAAAGATATCATTCCCTCTGAATACGAACTTCACAGGAGAGGATCTCAGAGAAAATGTCCTGGGTGGAAAATGAATCATAAGTTGAAGACTAACAGGAGACAGAAGATAGTATTAGAAGAGGAGCAGAATATGGGTGGGAAGACGAATGAGAAGAAAAACCTAGATACAAGGGATAGTTAGCCCTTGAACATGAGTTTGAATTGTGGGTCTACTTATATGTGAATTTTTTACAGTAAATACCTCGTACTGGTTTCTGTCTGCAATGGGGAGTCTGAGGTTGCAGAGGGCAGACTGTGTGCAGTGACCTGCCCATCTTATGCAGGGGACTTGAGTGTCTGCACATTTTGGCATTCACTGCAGGTCCTGGAACCAATCCCCCACAGTTACTGAAAAACAATTTAAGTTTGGGGAGAATCAAAATTATATGCGGATTTTCAAATGCTTGGGGTTCAGTACCCCTAATCTCTGAGTTGTTCAAGGGTCAACTGTAGTTCCAACGGATTAGATATAGAAATAAAGAGATTTAGGTAAACCATGTAGATGCATAAATCACATTACATGAAGGATGTTTAGTTAGGTGGATTAGCAGTCAAAATAAATCAGGAAAGGGAATTAAGGTGTTTGGACATATCAGAGGATGCTGCTATTTGGAATTTATATAACTTACAAACATCTTTTGAATTACCCTTTTCTCAAACTTGAGTACTGGGAATAAAAAATTATCATTGAAGCACAGATTTTCAAAGAAGGATTTTTTAAAAGCAGAAGCAAATAGGATGATAACCATTGTAATAAACTTTGCCAGCCTGAAGGAGTTTGAACTCAATATTTTGCTATATTCCCCAATCTTGATATCACCAAAAGAGTTCATGGGTTTAAGAAATTGTCAGAAGAGGCCTGTGTGCATAGTAAACCTGATTATTTTGATTCCTTTAGCTATACTGAATGTATTCACAAGGACAACAATCCCCCATTGGATTCCAATAAGAATTTCCAGCTAGAAAATAATTGAGCAGGTTTAGCTATATTGGCAACCAAAGTAGAGAAATTAGATAGTGCTTATTAATCAGATATGGTTCAGTGGATATTTATTAAATAAATCTTGACCGTTTGTTAAATTGGACAGGCACTATTTCAGCCTGGCAATTTTGTCACCTGCATATTCTATTAAATTGTTCAAAATATGTCCATGAATCCAGGGGTTTTTTTTCCTAAAACAATCTCTAGCTTCTCATTTAAATAATCAAACATAATTTTTGAAAACTGTCACATTCTGTAGAATAAACTTGGAAACTGTCAACACTGAACTCCTCTATTCAAACCAGTCTTACAAGGTTGAAAGCACAGAAATAGACAAAAAGACAATTTTTGTCAAGATCTTGGACAGTGGCCAGATGAATGTGTCCAGTCCTTGCATTTGCTGACGTGCCGTTTTGCTGGTGTGCATTCTTAGCTGCTTTAGCTTATGCCTTTGTTCAAAATTAGATTTTTTTTCTAGCCTGGCTAAAGATCCATTACCAGTTAGGTATTTTCTTTTCTATTGCTGATTCTAAGTGTGATAACTTCAGCAAATACAAAGCCATTTATTGTGCACTATTACAATCATTTAACTTGCCGCTCGAACTAACTGCCACCATTTATTTCTGCAATATTCTTAATAGCTAAATTATTGTCCTTAATTGATAAATAAGTTGGGAGGGGTGAGCGATTGAATTTCTATGAGGATCACTTCAGTGTTAATCCCAGGAATTTGTCAGCTGTAATTTGATACAGAGACTGCATTAGTTGTTTTGATTACCAAGAAAAACTGAAGAGGACATTGGCAAGGCCTCCCTTAATGACTTGGGGTCACTAGAAGCAAACATTACGCCTTCTTATTAGCACAATCATCCTCAGAACTGCCATCCATTTCAAGTGGGGAAAAAGCAAGAGAAATCTCTATATTTCAGTGTTTTTATTAGCAGAAAAACTGACTCATACAGAGAACTATCCTGTTTTAGATTTTACTCCAAAACCATTGTATGTGAATGGGCTGGCACTTCCAGGGGGATGGAATGCTGGACTATGCAGTTTTCACGGCCACCCTCTCTTCCTCACATGAATTTTCATCAATAGACTAAAATCTCACAGGCATGATCTCTAATCTGTAGAGAAATGAAGGGTAGTTTATATGAGCGGAAGTCACACAACTGCTGGGGTGGAGGTGCCTTAAAAGGGTACAGCAGTGACAGTAAAGGGGGAACATGCTACACAGTTGACTTGGTGACTTTGCCAGAAAAGATGTGTGATCGAACGTGCAGCTGGAATGACCGTTGGCATTTCAATGAGGAAAAAGTGTTTCAGAGAGACTGGCAATAGCAGAACCAAAATTAAAATGTTTGTATTTTATACATAAAGATGTCACCTTGACAGCTGACAGATGACACCTTATCTGACAGCTGCTATAAGGCAGTCCAGTGAGCTCTCACCAACAGTGCAAAAAGCAGCGTCAGCGGAACGTGATTTTGGGGGGACAGAACAATTGCTACACTAGTAGGCATTTGCAGATTAAATACGTGGGAGCAAAGGAAAATGGCTGCAATGGAATCAGCATTTAATCCAAATCTAGTATAAATCATGGGTTTTTTAAAATGTATTTCCCAAAAAGTGGGATTGCAGGAAGAGATCATTTCGATGGCAAGTCCTTCTGGGAGAGGGAAATAGAGAAATTTTCCCCATTGCATGCCTGTGCTAATGTGCTGACAAGCTGAACCAAAAGGGTATCAGGGAGTATTTCATTTGTGGTTTATTTCCACATGCGTAAAAGTGGTGTTGTTTTGTGCCTCCTGTGTGACGTAACACCATAGAACTAGTGCTGCCAGGACAGGTGCATACGATTTTATATTTCATTGATGAATTTATATTTTAACGGAGGAGTTTCTGCTTATTCATAAAATTCACCCACCCATGTCCCAGCGTGCATGCACACATTCACAGACACATGCCTACACACCCTCACACAATCCTCTTTGGGATGGATGACATGCATGTCCATGGCAGCTGGCCGAGTTTAAGGTGCAGTCAGTACCATGGAACTCAACCATAGAAGCTGGTTATCTATGAGAGGATTGAGCCTATGACATGCCATGGGCATCATTAGCATCAGAGACTAACCACTTACATCAAAACCCAGAGTCCTACTGTGATGTCAGGGAGTCTCCCCACCCCTCTCAGTGAGAAGTCTGCCTGTGGCATTCTTGAACATAATACGATAATGCTGATTTCTGGTTTTGTCCTGGAAGAGACTTACATACAGATATGTGACCAATGACTTTTATACAAAATTCACTGTGACATTAAGACATTGAAGTAATTTTAAGTAAACTAAAATTCCACCAGTTTCTCATTTTAATTAATTTTAGGTCCCGTGGATGTGTCTATTTTAGCTAAATGTAACCCCTGCTTGTCAAATCCATGTAAAAATGATGGCACCTGTAACAATGATCCAGTTGACTTTTATCGCTGCACCTGTCCGTATGGTTTCAAGGTAAGTGGAAACTGTGATAGGGGCTGTGACCTGAAAACACACTTCCTCTGGTGGGTCTGCCTTAGTTTATTGTGCTGAGGGCTAACACTTGATTTATACCCTGCTCTGCTCGGCCATTCTTCCTCCAGGGGCAGGACTGTGATGTCCCGATTCACGCATGCATCAGTAACCCATGTGAACATGGAGGGACCTGCCACCTGAAAGAAGGAGAGAAAGATGGATTCTGGTAGGTCATTCATGAGTCTGTGACCTGTGTTGGGAGGATTGGAGCAAGAAGCAAACATGCTTTTTCTTTTTCAAATCAAGGAAGATTATTTTTAAAAGAACACCAGAAATCTATTCATAAGGATGATATGTATGAGTCCCTCTCTGAGATATTGCAATATAAAAACAAATGGAGATGTTACACAGTGTTTTCAGCTCAAGAATCTACAAACATCAAGAAATTTGCACATGCACACATTATGATTAATCAAGTTAGATTAGTTCAAGACAAAGTAGTGGCTCAATATGCTAATTAATAGCCAGCTAGTCTCCCACTGCAAGTCATATATTCATCTGTTACCATGTGTATTGCTTAAAAGACAGTATGTAGGTTCCACTGAAACAGAAAATTGATGATTCCTTTCCAAGCCCCAACATGAGTAGAAAACCATGCTGTGAACATTTTTAATCTGGAGTTATTTAATCATACAGTACAATTACTTCAGATGTACTTCATGAATTATGAAATAGAGTTCTTATAATGACACTAATAATTTCACATATGAATGCTAATGTACTACTAAAGCTTATTAGAAATATCTCATTTTATAATAAATGGGCTTTATTTCTGCATTCTATTATGGAATTGTCTCTTTTTCATCAAGGCTTTTCAAAGATTATTCTGATGCCTATCAAGATGAAATGTACAATGTTTTATGCCAGTGAAAAAATTTCATTTGTTGAGATGTAAAGGGAACATTCACATCTGATCATTGCAAGGAAGAAAAAGTTTTGTTTTCAATTTTTTTTGTTTGTTTTGAGACATCAAGAGCATTACACATAGGGAAGCGGGTGTTGTATTTTCTTTAAATCAGAACCAGCTCCTCCTCACTTGTGAACAGAGAAGCATGACTTATTTTATTAGAGCACAGCTTCAGATTTCCATAAAGTTTGGTTGGGTTTTAGATCTGCAAGTATATTGGATTTACTGACTCACAGGACCATGGGGCCATTTGCCATCTTGCAGCCAGAATTGATTTCTTTTCCAAATTGTTTCTGATTTGGGGGATATTACCTTAAATTGATGCTTACAACATGTCATTTAAAAGCATTTTAAAAATCAGTTTCTTGTAGTTAAAAGTTCTATAATCCATGAGTGTACATGGTTTTTTTTTGCCAATATATAGACCATCTGGTATTAAAATGCAGGGGGTGTTTTTGTGTGTTTTGTTTTGATTTTTTACTTTCTCCCCCTTGGCATGCAGGTGCATTTGTGCCGATGGATTTGAAGGAGAACATTGTGAAGTCAATGTTGATGACTGTGAAGATAATGACTGTGAGAACAACGCGACGTGTGTCGATGGGATTAATAACTACACGTGCCTTTGCCCGCCTGAGTACACAGGTAGGACGAATTGGAAATGCTTGGCTGTCAGTCTGTGTATCTGAGCACACCATGGGCACTCTGCTGCAGACGTTTAGGAAACCCCTGTATTCTTTAATAACTGGTAGGTGTTTGAGAAATTAGGTGTGATGTGAATAACAGATGAAGTTTGAGACATTTTCAGCCAGCCCAATGAAAGACCCGCCAAGCTCAGCTACCTCTCACACCATGCTATCCAGCACGGAAGGAGTTATCACTGAAGCTATTAGTCTCACAATTGAATGACATTGCTATGTATACAAAGCATTTTTCCTGTGCAAAGC
>VMDR010022348.1:0-16257 GCA_007922815.1 Macrotus californicus
GTTTCCTTCCCTTCACTGTTGGTTCTCTGTATATTTTGCTTTTTTTCACTTTGCATAGCCTTCAGGTTTTCCTCTATTTTGCAACCATACTCAATAATTTCTGTGAGTATCCAGATTACCAGTGTTTTGAACTGTGCATCTGATAGGTTGGCTATCTCTTTATCTCTTAGTTCTATTTTTGGAGTTTTGATCTGTTCTTTCATTTGGGCCATATTTCTTTGTCTTGGTGCCCCCATTAGGTTGTAAAGGGCAGATCCTTAGGTATTCACCTGGGTGGAGCAACCCACGTGGCTGTGTTGTGGTATTGTATGTGGGGGAGGGATCAGAGAGGTAACAATGCCGCTTGCTCAGCTCTTGGCTGGCTTTCATTCACTTCCCCCACTACCCGTAAGCAAATTAGGCCCTTCTGGTGCTTATTCCCATGTAGGTGGGTTTGTGTATGTTCCAGGACTCCACGGGGGGTCTCTCCAACAGACTCTGCTAAGAGGCTGGGAGTTTCTCCCATCCCTGCAACCCCCACAGGTTTTTACAGCCAGAAGTTTTGAGGCTTTAGTTTCCTTGCACTGGATCCCTTGGTTGCATAGTCTGTCTCACTCCCCAGTTGTTCCTCCCAGTTTACCTGCATGCAAATGTGGGACCACCCAGTCTGCCAGGCACTACCTTGCCACGCATCCCAGGAGAAGCCTCCTTGGGTGTGCAAGCTTCTGGGCCTGTGGCACAGTCCACATGCTTGCTCCACCAGACATGGGACAGCCATGGTCTGCCTCAGCTTTCTAAGCCAGGACCAGCGGGCAGCTAAATTCAAAGGAAAGCACTTTTGTAAGTAATGAACAAGACACATGAAAGCTCTAAGTATAGATTCCAAGATACGTGTCCCTACACACAAAAAAGATAATCAGAAAAACAAATGAGAAGGAGAAGAGGAAGAGCAAAAAATTGAAAACTTATTTGAAAAAACAATGTAGGAGAACTTCCCCAATCTGGCAAAAGAAATAAACTTCCAGGAAGCCCAGGAAGCTCAGAGAGTCCCAAAGAAGTTGGACCCAAGGAAGTACACATCAAGGCACATCATAATTACATTACCCAAGATTAAACATAAGGAGAGAATCTTAAAAGAAGCAAGAGAAAGGGTGAGAGTTACCCACAAAGCCGTTCCCATAAGACTATCAGCTGATTTCTCAAAAGAAACCTTCCAGGCAAGAAGGGGCTGGAAAGAAGTATTCCAAGTCATGAACAGCAAGGACCTACATCCAAGATGACTCTATCCAGCAAAGCTATCATTTAGAATGGAAGGACAGATAAAGTGCTTCCCAGATAAGGTCAAGTTCAAGGAATTCATCGTCACCAAGCCCTTATTATATGAAATGTTAAAGGGACTTATCTAAGAAAAAGAAGATGATCAAAAATATGTACAGTAAAATGACAACAAACTCACAGCTATCAACTGAATCTAAGAACAAAAACAAAGCAAACAACTAGAACAGGAACAGAACCACAGAAATGGAGATCACATGGAGGGTTACCAGCAGGGAGGGGAAGGGAGGAGAGAGGGGGAAAAGGTACAGGGAATAAGAAGAATAACTGGTAGGTACCAAATAGACAGGGGGAGGTTAAGAATGATATAGGAAATGGAGAAGCCAAAGAACTCACATGTACGACCCATGGACATGAACTAAGGGGCAGGGACTGCTGGTCGGAGGGGAGGTGTGGGGCGGAGGGAGAGAAAGGGGAGAAAAAAATGGGACAACTGTGATAGCATAATCAGTAAAATGTACTTAAACAGTCTGAAAACCAAACAATTTATTAAAAGATTCCTATTTTTATTTCCATATATTTTCTAAATCTATTCAAGAAAATAAAATAACATTTCAACCACATCTGTGCAAAGATACCTTTGATTCATATCAGAGGGTGGAAAACCAACACTGCAGTCATATAAACACCAGAGAAAGCAGGATTTGGGCACAAATAACAAAAAGCATTAGAATTATGTGCCTGTCCAAGCAGTCCCCAAATGGTGAAAGAAATTTTTTTTAATTAAATTGTAAGATAGTTTTTGAAGTCCAAAACATTTTTCTTATACAGACAATGTTGCTATAAGTAATTCCATTATGAGGCAAATCCATAAAAACTTTATAAAAACCATATGCGTAAGACTACTGTTTGAACTATACCCAGGCAAAATAATACCTTTTCCTTTGGAAAACACATCGTTTTCTCCCTCCACCCTCTACCAAGTCCCAGAAGAACTGGCCTAGTCACGGCTTCCACTCACCTGGCCAACCTCAGCTGGCCTTGCTCTCCTCCCCACATTCCGTGGGCCGGCCACACTGCTCTTCTTCCACCTGCAGGGCCCTCTCCCCTCCAAGTCACCCCTGCCCTCCTCTGGGCTACCTCCATTCAGTCTTCTGGTCTCAGCTTATAAACTATTTCCTCAGGAAGGCTGTGCCTTGTCCCCACCCTCAGTCACGCATCCCCGCTACACTTCTCTACCACAGTATTGATCACACTGCACTGGCATCACTTCACTGTCTCCCCCATAACCTCCATCATGTCGGGTATCCACTTTGTTTGCTATCAGTTTAACCCCAGAGCTTAGAAGCATGGTTGCCATTCTGAAGGTGTTTAGTACACATTTGTAGGAATGAATTTTCATTAAGAGAAGGTACTTCAATGCATTTTTAACTGGATCTATGGAATATTTCAGCTGAGCTATGATCATTATCAAGGAATAAAGGGTTTTCCAAAAAAATTTCTCTACTCCTGAATTTATATCTACAGATTATTCACACAGAGGAGGCTATTTATCCAATTTCTTCCTCACTGGTGGTTTATAAAGTAACTTAAATAGAACATTAAAATTCTAGCAAACAGAAATAAGTATATTTTCTAACATGAGCTTTATCTCTTTCCTGTAGGTAATATAATTTATTCTCACGGCTTTCACTATAATCGATGAAATGCTGATCCCCAAATTTATATCCAAGGCCTGATTTCTCTCTTAAGTGAAGAGCCAAATTTCCAGCCATCTCCCGTTTTCTACTGGAATGTCTTACAAGGACTTCACTCCCTCCCCAGGTCCTCCTCAACCTTTCTTTCCTCCTGTGGTCCCCATTTCAGGTAATGAAGTTGTCTCTCCCTTGCTTTTTGAAGATTGTTCCATGGACTAACAGTGGTGTCCATGTCCTGGAGAAACACAGAATCTCTGGCCCCTCCCCAGATCTGCTGAATTAAAATACACCTTTTAACAAAATCCCCAGGTAATTCATACACATATTAAAATTTGAGAAACAATAATATATAATTCCTTTTTTCCCCTACCACCACACATTAATTCTGTCAACAACTCTATACAAGAAAATGCCTCAAGTATATTTCACCCATGTCCATTATTATTGCTCTGAGTTGAGCCATCACCTCTTTTTTTATTTTTTAATTGCAGTTTATATTCAATGTTATGTATTAGTGTCATGTGCAGTTAGATATTTCAAGTACCCACCTGAAACTGTACAATTATAACAGTATTATTGACTATATTCCTCTTGTGTGAAACATTTCACAAGAGATACTGTGCTGTATAGCTATGAATTTTGTGAGAGGCCATATGGTTGGCTGGCTGGGACTGTGCATAATATAAAGTTCATATTATCTGTGTTGCAACTTGATACAAGCATTTCCCTCAGTCTGTTGTATTATTTTTTCATTATGAATAAATGTTAAATTCTATATATTCAAAACTGTTGAATTTGTCTTTGGTGAGTTTATTTTTCATTGCTCCAATACTGAGTTACTATTCTTTCACAAATCTGATGAATATTATATTTGATTTTCTACTACTTTTTTTAAAATGTGATTTTTAAACTATTTATCTCTTAATACCAGCTAGACCTGATAAAGATGTGATGTGCGTAAACACTCATACACAGCCATACACCTAACTCTTCCAATCCCACTCCCACTCGCTTTGCTGGGAGACAGCTAGGGAAATCCCTTTCATTCAAACTCCTCATTCACTTTAATTCAAACTCCCTTACATTAGAATGCTGGGAAGACAGCAACTTGAGCTAGTGTCCTGTGCACCACCTTGAAGATGGTCCTGAGACAGCCACACCTTCTATGAAAGAATTAACAGTTATTATTTTAAGGAACATGTTAGGGACAGAAGACATTAAAGGACGCATCTGCAATAAAAATTAATGCTAATTTGAAGTGTTGTGGCAATATGCACTGCCATGCTTTCTAAGTCCTCAAAACTGGACCTGGCATGACCACCTTTTGATTTCATGTCATAGAAGCTAATTTTCAAATTAGAAAAGGGTACTTAGTCAAGTGGTTTGCAGTTGAGTATGTCTGACTCCCACAGGGTTGTGGAAACTGGAGGGGAGGGGCACTTTTTAGATGTCACAGTAAGGGAACACACATTGCTACGAGTGAGGAACCAGGGACCATAAGTGTCCCTCAACGGGTAGGGCACTCTTGTGCAACAAAAACTTGTCCCATCCCACATGCCAATAGCCACCTCACTTCAGCTGAGAGCCTTACAGCCCAAAATGTCTCGCTTCCAGTACCTAGACAAAGCAAGTCTCCTCTCATTAGTTCCACCCACCCTGCCACAGGTGCATCTTCTCTAAGGAAGACTGAGGGGGACCTAGCTGTACTAGATGACTTGCCAACTCCTCCCGTGGGGGTCTCTCATTCTACTGCCCATTCTGGCCAGTAACAAGTTTGACATTCGTTCAAGTAACATCCCAAGTTTCTAACCTTGGGCTACTCTCTTCTCTCCCTGATCCACGAAAATCTGTTTCCTGTAAGTTCTGAGAAAATACTTGATAAACAAATCACACTAAAATATTAATGAGGATACAATGCATCCCTCTTCTCGGATGTTTGTATTTAAGGCTTAAGCAAAGATATTACTTCTTATCATCTCCTCTGTTCCCACCCAGGTCCAAACTACTACCACCTTTTCACCTGGATCACTATAGTAGTTTCTTAACTAGTCTCCCTGCTTTAACCTTCTAACTCACAGTCCACTCTCAACAAAGAGCTGACCTACCTGAAATCCTATCATTTCTTAGCCCAAAACTCCCTGATAGCTTACTAGTTCAATAATAGTAAAAGCCAAGAATCTCCAATGGCCTACAAGATCATAAATGACCTGAAATGAGGAGAGCTGAAGGAAGAGTATATTAGGGAGACAAAACAAGAGTCCATTTCGGTCATTTTAAATTTGAGATGCTATGAGACATTCAACTGGAGCTGCCATAAAGGCATTATCCTTAGACCCTCAGAAGGCAGCTTTAGGTCATCTGAGTGATTCTGAACTCGGGATAACTGTGCCCCCCCAGGAGACAGCAATTTGTGGAGACATTTTTGTTTGTCACACCTGGCAGAGAGGTGTTCTACTGGCATCTAGTGGGTAGAGGCCAGAGATGCTGCCAAACATCTTAAAACATACCAGATGGCAACCACACAACAGCAGCAACAAAATTCCAAAATTCCAAAGCTGAGAAATCCTGGGCTTGAGACATAAACATGGAAGACTTATCAAAGAGACCATATTTAAAACACAAAGAACAAGGTGAGAGGGGAAAGGACTAAACCTTGAGAAACTCCTCTTTCACAAGTCAGACAAAAGTGGAAGAACCAACATAGAAGATTGAAAAGAGTAAGCAGGATGGAATGGGCAAAGGAAAACCAGGAAGGGTGGTGTGACAAGGGCCAAGGGAAGAGTGTTCCTGCAAGGAAGCAGTGCTCGGCTGTGGGCAACTGCTTTTGGCGTTGCTAGGACATCAAACAGCAACGGCAGGGGTAGGAGGTTTGAAAGAGTAGAAGACGCATGCTGTGGGGAGCCACATAACCGAGGCACAGGGAAGACTGCTGGGTAATTTTGAGGCTGCTGTGTATATCATTAAAGTGAAATTAACAGGCAGGTAGTTGAGCTCATCTGGTCCTGAGGCTTTGCCAGGTAGCACAGATAAGAGATACAAAGGAATTGAGGGAATTTGCAGGAGAGTAATTTGAATTGGGGCATCTAGGCTGGATAAGAAAGAAACTCCTGACAGATAGGAACTAATGAATAAAGAGAAATTGGGGGAGGGGGTTAATGAACTGAAAGATTTGGTAAGTCATAAACATTTTCCCAAATCAATAAATACACTTCTCCACCATGTTTTTAATTGCTGTGTAATAAAATAGTCTATTTCTTGATATTACTAAGTAAATGTGATTTTACTTTAATAAAAAAGACCTATTTACTATTTGAACACTGCTCACCATTCTACTTACTTTTCATGATCTGGATCAAAGGCATTTGTGGGAAAAAACAAAAACAAACAAACAAAAAGATGTCATCACGAAGGATAACAGGCCTGGGTTAAAGCCTCAGCTCTTGCACTTACTAATGTTATGACCTTGGAAAATTTACCTAACCTTTCTGAACCTAAATCTCTTAATCTAATTAACAGACTGTGGTAGGCAGAATCATGCCCTCCCCTACAAGGATATCTAGGTCCTAATCCCTGAAGTCTGTTAATATGTTATGTTATATATTAGGTGGCAAAGGGGACTTAAGGCTACAAATCGAATTAAGGTTGCTAATCAATTAACCTTAAAATAAAGAGAGGATCCTAGACTATCCAGGAGGGCCCTCTAAGGGAGATGAGGGACGCAGAAGAATCGGAACCAGAGAAACAGCATGTGAGAAAGGGTCAACCTGCCGGTGCTGGCATGGAGACGGAAGGGGGCCAGGAGCCAAGGAAATGTCGGCAGCCTATAGAAGCTGGAATAGACAAGAAATCTGATCTCCCCTAAAACCTCCAGAAAGCCTTGCCAACACTCAGTAAGACCCATTTTGGGCTTCTGACCTCCAGAAGTGTAAGATAATAAATCTGTTGTTTTAAGCCATGAAGTTGTTAATTTGTCCAGGAGCAACAGGAAACCATGCATAGGTGAGACAAATCATCTTCATAAACTGTTGTGCAGATTAACCAACATAAATAAAGCAGCTAACAGAATGTCTCGTTCATAGGAAGCACTGAAATAGCTATTACTATTATCAGTGTTAATACTATGAATGGCACCAAAACCAACAGACATCAACAGAAAGAACACTGACACAGTTCTAGAACTTACTTAATTCTGTTAAGATATCGTAACCTCTGCAGGACTCAGTTTTCTCCCTCACAAATAAAATGAGGGGCCTACAACAGATGACTTCTAAAGTTGCTTCCAGCTCTAACATTTTATGACTCTCAAATCTAATTCCTTAATGACACATTCTACTTATTGCTAATTAACTGATTCAGAAAATCCTATTAAATAAAAATAATACGCCAAGTAGTTTTCATTTTATGTTTCAACATTTTCAATATTTTATATTGCTGAGTTATAGCCTTATAAAGTTGAGTCATGGCATAAAAATCACAGGCCTGCAAGCAAGGAAAAATAACTAAGTCATCCTGCTACTATTTAAAGGTGTTACAGTCAAACTACAATAATAATAGAATCTTCTCAAATAGCTCAAAGTATTCTCACACATATTACCTCATTTATTCTTTTTTTAACAGTTTTATTGAGATATAATTCACATATCATAAAATTCACCTTTTTAAAGTGTACAATCCTTTGGTTTTAATATATTTGGAGTTCTGCAACTATCACCACAGTCTTCGACCATTTTCATTATCCCCAAAAGAAACTACCCCATTAGCAGTCACTCCCCATCACCCCTCTCCTGGCCCACTAACCCTTCTGTCCCTGTGGACTGGCCTATTCTGGACACGCCATATAGATGGAATTACACAACAAGTGGCATTTTTGGTCTGGCTTCTCTCACTGAGCATAATGCTGTAAGATTCACCCACGTGGCAGCACGTGCCGTCCAGCACTTTGTTCCTTTTTATCACTGCATGATGCTCCATTGCCTGGGAGGGCCACACCTGCTTATCCACTTATCAACTGATAACGTCTGGGCTGCTTTCTACTCTTAACTATTAGGAATAATGATGCTATGAACATTGACATACAAGCGTTTGTATATATGAACATTTTTATTTCTTTTGGATATATACCTAGAGTGGAATTGCTGGGTAACATATGGTAACTTTATGTTTTAATCTTTTAAAGAACTACCAAACTGGTTTCCAAAGCAGGGGCCCACTTTTACTGCACACCAGCAAGGACGAAGGTTCCAATTTCTCCACACTCTTAGCAATGCTTGTGGTTGCCTGTCTTTGATTTCAGCCACCTAGTGACTAGAGTGCTGTCCTGTGTGGTTCCGACTTGCACACCACTCTGACTAACGATGATGAGCATTTTTCATGCGCTTTTAGCCATTCGTAAGTCTTCTTTGGAGAAATGTCTACTCAGACCCTTTGCCTATTTTTTAACTGGGTGATGTGTCCTTCTTTATTAATGAGTTGTAATAAACTTTTCATAAATTCTGGAGACAGGTCCATTATCAGACATAGGACTTGCACGTGCTTTCCCCCGCTGTGTGCATCTCTCAGCTCACCGTAGTGCAACCATTGGCACGCGACTGCGTTGCTATCCCTCCTTCACAGACAGGATTGGCATGGCATCTGATTAGACGGACTTGACAACCGACTCAAAAGAAAGCTTATAGTTGTGCTCCTGTTTTTGTTAATTTACAGGTCATGATTGATAGCAACTTTGTGACAGAGCACTCAGGAAGTCCCCTTCACTCAACCCTGATGCTGTCTATATTATTTCTATAGTGATATCAAAGATGATCCATTTATTCAATCGAAAAATAGTTAGGTGTTTGTGGCCAGCTGTGTGCCACTCCCAGCTCAGGATGCATCAGTGAACATGACCCTTGTCCTCATTAGTCTTACAATTTAGCAGAGTTGTGGAAATTCCCTAACTCCAAATCACTTTGTTATTAGCAAACAGTCCAAAGAAATTTTTTATCATAATGCTTAGATGCATAGATTTACCCTCAACTCAGAAGAAACGTTACAGATTTTAATGCAAGTGATTTTTTTTTTTAATTCAAAGCACCAAACTTATTTTGTGGTCCAGTGAAACCAGGCTCTGAGTATTGCCTTTAGTATGCCAACACTTAGTTCTTATTAATCCTTTTCATAATGCAACAATACTTACTTTAATACCTGTCAGAATGGAACTCTGACAAAAGGAAGATAACTCATATTTACCTTTAACCAGAAAAATCTGAGGGTTTGGCATCTACACCACGGCCTGTTCTTAGCCCATGCTGAAGAAGGACATCATAACATCTCCAACACCAAAGCAAAACACAGAATCACAAATCTGCAAACTTAAAAAGGTAGTTCTAGCCTTTTCTATCAAAGTGTTCCTCATGCAAAGCAGAGGGACTGAATAACCCTCAGGAGACTGGAGCCCTGAGTGGGTAAACTTTAAATTTCTTGGTCTTGAAACCCCTTAAAGAGTTTACACAAATGTTACATTCTCAACAGTAATACATCCAGTTTCTTATAAAGAACATCTGACATTCTTAATTTGGGTCATTATAAAAATTTGTTGAGAAGAACAAATAGAATGCATGGCTCATAACTGGAACTCCATTAACTTGGTGCAAATTTAGTAAATTAAGTAACAGACAGCAAGTAACAGTAACACTCAGAAAGAGGCAGCACGCCTGCCCCAGGGTTCCAAGTGCCCTCAGTGCCTCCTTTGTCACTGGAGGGTGTGCACGCTGCGTCTAGCTGGCCAGGTGCCTCAGGATGAAGAAGGCACAGGCTGGGCAGGGGGAGCAGGACCGGAGGTGGCCCCTGGGACAGGAAGTTGCAGGAAGGCAGCTCACAGCTCAATGCAGGGCTTCTCCATGCTGTGAACTGTGAGGCTAGGGGCTCTCTGCGGGTGTCTGGGGCTGCCCTGTGGGGTGGAGAACAGCTGTACGTGGGCAGAGCATCGCACTCCTGTCTTACAATGCCTCCGCTGTCACCTGTCTCACATGCTGGCTTTTCATGTTAATTCTCTGAAGACTGTGCTCAGACTTCAGAGAAAAGGGGCTGAAACGCTAAATCTGGAGGAAGTCTTGGTCAGGCAGACAACAATGTCCATCAGATCTGAAAGACAAGGTGAGGTCAAATGGGAGAATGAATAATGAAGCCAGTGAGGAGCAGAGTCAAAAACAGGAAAGGGTGCGGTATAAGCCAAGGGTCGGGGTCAGGCCTTTATCCACAGAGAAGAATGCCTATTGTGGAGTGGGTGCGTCTGCTTAAAGGAACAGCAATGGGATCCTTCACCCAGAAGCACTCAACTGCTTAAATCTTAAACTATAACATGCTATTTTGGGGCCACACTCTCTTACCCTTCTCGCTCTCTAGAATCCGTAAGTCCCATTGCCAATCAATTTTCTATAAAACATCTGAACCACCAGAAAAGTAAGACTTACTCCTCTTATTCAAACCTTCCAATGGCTTTCCAATGGCACTTGAAGAAAATCTAAATTTTTATGGTAGCCCTAATAGAATCACACCTCTCATTAATTACCACTGTCCTCCACACTCCTGCTCCCCAGTGCCCTGGCTGCTCTGCCACTCTGAGCTCCTGGCCAGGCTCTGCCACGCTGTTTCCTTACCCACATGCACTGCTGTGTCCTGACTGCATTCCAGACTCTGCTCTGAGGACACCTCTTCCAAGAGCCTCTTCCTGTTCAGAGTATTTACAACAGCAGATGCATCGATCTCTAACTCTTTACCCTTCCTCTTTTTAACAATCTGAAACTACACACACATATCTCTATTATCTATATCTGTGTGTTGTCCACCTCCCACTAGACCCAAAATCTACCAGCGTAGGACTTCCTGTTGACCACTGTTTTGATCTAGGTAGCCATATCACCTAGAACAGCACCTGGAACATAAATGCTCAATATCTATTGAATAAATAAATCCTACTTGATCTTAAATATGTTTAGGCATTCAGTTGTCCCCAAACTCCTCGGGACCTTTTTCCCGGATCCATCAACCATGCCCCAAGTGCCACTTCTTGTCTACTATGACCTACAATGGGATCACCCAGCTTCGCCCATTCCCCTGCCTAAACTCTCCACTGCTTTGTCAGCTTGTCCTTTGCTTAAACCAATCTAAGGATCTACTTCTTCACCCCCAAACCTCACCCATCTAAAGATAATTGCTATAGAAGGCCCAACCATACAGACTGGGGACTCTGCAAACACAGGGTCTCCTATCTCAGCAGGCCCTTGCTCCCTGCTGCCCATCAGTCATTTGGGGGCTCCTGATCAGCTTTGTCTCGCATCCCACAGGTGCAATTCCAAACTTCCATCACTTTTTTAAAGCTTCCAACTCTCCACCCCATTCAGTAAATGACATCACCTCCACAGAAACAATGAAAAGGTTATTAGATCAAATTCCCTCAGTTTCCTCCACCCCAATGACCAACAACCAACAACCACACGCCCACTCAAACCTTTTTCCTGGCTGTGCGAAGGAAGGATGTCCCTCTTCACACCCACAGCTAGCCCTCAACCCGAGCTCCTGAACTCAAACCACCCGACCCCTTCCTTAGGAATCTGATGCCATGGTTTATCCACCTTCCCCTCCACATATTCAACTTCTCCTTCTCTTCTGGCTTTTCTCTCACGGCATGAATGCTTAATCTCTCCTATCATAAAACAAATGAACGAATGAGCAACAAAACCCATATACTTCCCTAAACCTAGCACTGTCCCATTTGCCCCTTTCTCTTCGCAGCCAAGTGTTTTGAAAGACAGTCTAAACTCTCATTTTTACCACTCTGCCCGCCTCCCCAAATCATTAAGTAACCCTCTGCAAGCTGAATTTTACCTGCAAACACAAAACTGCTCTCTCCAAAACACAGGTGACTTAACTAAAATTCACTCAGAATTTACTAGGCCCATCAATTCATTGACAACCCTAATTTTAAATTCCTTGTCTCTTGGCTTCAATAACACTATTGTCTCTTGGTGGTGTACTTTTTGGACCTCTCTTCACAGACTATTTGCTCTTGACTGTGGCCTGGGAAGAGCGTCTGTCTGTGGTGCAGCAGTTATAAGCATGGGCACTGCCATAGCCAGCCTGGGCTGCCACAGCAAAGGACACAACTGGGTGACTTAAAGAAATTTGTTTTGTCACAATTCTGGAGGCTGGAAGTCCAAGAGCAGGAAGCCAGCCTGGTCTGGTCCTGGTGAGAGCCCTCCTCCTGGGTTGCGGGCGGCTGTGTTCTCACTGTGTCCTCACACGGAAGAGGCCTCTGGTGCCTCTTTCTCTTCTGTACAATCAGGGTGCCACACTTCCAGCCCCATTTAACCTCAATCACCTCCTTAAAAGCCCTATCTCTAACGCAGTCATTGGAAGGGTAAGTCTTCAACATGAATTTGGGAGGGCATAATTCAGTCCACAGGAGCCAACAGTAATATTTTAAGTATGGTAAAACCAAATGTTATGTAACAATAACTGTGCAAGTAAGAGAACTCTAAAGTGACAAAGATAATGGATATCAAATGAAAATATCAGGATACAAAGTTTTATACATACGTAAAAATATACATACAAAATAAAAAGGAATATATCAATCATAATAGGAGTGATGTTCAAGAAAGAGAGTTTATTTCTGAACTTTTTGTTAGACAATTTAAAAAATAAATTTTCATACAAAGAATATGTAAATCAAAAGCTTCAACCAAGAAAAATAATAGAAACAAATCTTTCTCTATGTTTCCTGCTTACATCATTGCCATTCATACTAACTAGGGTAGAGGCTCCTCTGCTGTAACAAGGCCAAGAACATAGTGACTCACACAGATGGGAGTTTATTCCTCTCTAATGTTATAGTCCAGGGCTAGACAACTGGCCCCAGGAAGGTGGAGAACTCTGCTCAGTCCAGGAACAAAAGCTTCTTTCTTATCCCACCGCTACCTGGGGGCACTGCCCTTGTCCAGATGATAGAAGCTGGCTCACCAATACCTCATTCATGGGGATAAAAGGAAAAGAACATGACAAGCAAATTTTTAATACAAATACGGTTTAAAAGTTGCACACATCACTTCCTCTCCCATCCACTGGCCAAAACTTAGACATGCGGCCTCACCTGGCTCCAAGGAGCCTAAGAAATAGATTCTGTGTAGGGGCTCTGAGGCTCGCTAAATATCAGAGGTGGGAGCGCATCCTCCCCATTCTGGAACAGTCGTCTCCCTTCTAAAGGGATGACCTGAAAGCCCCATCCAGTTACTGAATTCAGCTCAAAGTCTACGATCTCTGGTTGATGCACAATCCCTTCATCAGATATCATTTTGACTCCGACCCAGTCCAGTGACCTACAGATAAGTAACCTTTGCTCTCTGCCACCACCATCACGGCCACTGTACAATGCAATGCAAATATGATGAATGCAACTAAGTCTTCCATTCTGAAAGAATGGCAAATATATGTTCTTACCAATGATGAAATCCTGCTGAACAGCAATGGCAAAGAATCCTGCTGTACCAGGGGAGCAAGTCCCTCGGTTAAACCTACTTCTGTTTTCTCAGGGGATCTCCTTTGTCAATTTGTCTGCTGGAACCTGGCTTTGCCTCTGGAAGATTCTATTTTTCCATTTTCCTTTCTGGCCCTATATGAAGTGGACATGGGAGAATATGTGCTCCAAAGAAGCAGCAAAATGCTGATACAAACTTGGGGGTCAAGGGTTGGTTTAGGAGACAATGCCGAACCACCACAGGCTTTTCAAGGAAAACTTGTAGCATCTTTGACAACATAATCCTCTCAAAAACTCACCATGCTGTTTGCCCTCAGTCAGCACTATGTGAAGGGAACCACAACTGAATATTTAGTCTGCTCATAGGGATCAAGCTAGTCATGTACCCTATTTGCTGGCCTCTGTGGCAGATCCATCTCTCTCTCTCGATTTAAAGTTAACTACCTTGAAGTGCGATTCACCATCACACCCCATTGACACAAGGGCATGCCATGTGACTTGAGATACTCCTTCCTACCTGAATGATTTCAGGTTCGGCCATTTGATTTGCTTTGGCCAATAAAATATGAACAGAAATAACACATGCCACTTCCAAACAACTGTTTCTGCCATGTTTCTTTTCCTTCTTCCACAAAATAGCGATGTCCCTAAAAAGCCTGTTATTTCAGCTGAGAGTAACCCAGCACATAGAGCAGAGTCACAGACATGTCATGAGTAAGAAATAAACCTGTGTTCTTGCAGGGAACTGAGACTTTGTATTTGTAACCGGAGCTTTAATTGACTGGTTCAAGTGGGACGGTAAATCCTTAATTTGATCCTTGCCTGGACTGACTTCCACTGTCTGGCCAAGAAAATCTAATGCAAGGTTCTGAGAACAAACCTTATCTATTACTGTTTGGGATGCAGGAGCAACGTTTTCCAACCCTGCAATACCCTATAACACTGTTCTTTCAGGAAACTCAGAGCATGGGCCATAATAGAGGGAATCTCCTTTAATAAAACCATATTCCTTTCCAACTCTAACTGCAAACCACTAACTGCAAATCATTCCCTTATTTGATAACCTCTTATAGTTCCTTGCCAAAGCAGCAAGGAATAGCCAATTCCTTTTAGCAGTCATTCCAACTACTCCCTTGGAGGTACAAACTGGATAGACACCTCAGCTATCTTCCAAGTAATCAGAGGTAACAATGTCATCAAATGTTTTCCCACAGCACAATCACCAGTTTTCTAGCCTACTGTTGGCTGACTGAGTATTCACCCCGTGCCATGTATTTTAGCTTTGTATTAAGGCTACACCCCACTTCAGGTACCGATTTGGGTATTACTTAGGGTATGGGATAAGTTCTTATGATAAACTGATGTCAAATACAGTGGCTCAAGCAAAAAAGAAGTTTACCCTCTTGAAAAAGTTCAGAGATGGGCAGGTGGCTAGGGGGAGGGTCAAGAGTAGGGGGAGGGGGAGTAGTAGTTGGTTCTGCTCCACTGTGTCATCCAGGGACATAGGCTGATGAGAGATGGCTCTGCTGTTCTCATCACAGGACTTTTATCTATGGTTTCAAGGCAGTTGTTCTAATTGTTGCTGCTTTCCAGTTAGCAAAAAGGGGCAGTGGGGCAGGGAGATGAATAGGACAAGCACCTTACCTTTAAATAGATAAACTAGAAGTTGCACTTACCACTTTTGCTCACATCTAATTGGCCCAAACCTAATCACACAGTCATATCTACAGGCAGGGGAAGTGGGAAAATACAGTCTCCAAATACATGTGGGTAAGTCATGTACTGTACCCAGCCCGACCAGAGGGGTTCTGACACTTCAAGAAGGAAGAACCAGATACTGCACAAGGATTAGCAGTCTGCGCCACACCTCACACAACTATTCCCAATATTGACCAGAGAGGTTTTTAAAAAGCATATTTCAGTCTGTAGCGCGTCCTCCATGCGAAACCTTCACGGGCTTCCTCTTCAATTAGCATTAAAACCGAAGTCCTCACAAGTGTTTACAATCCTCATGCAATCTGCTCCCCTCATCACCTCTCTCACCTCATCACCTAGTACTCTTCCCAAAAACAACACCAAATGAAGTAAAGATCTACATATGAAAGGTAAAACCATGAAGTCACAGAAAGGAAAAGTAGAATAATACATTCGTAACCTTGAGTAATGAAAGACCTCGAAAGTATAAACAACATGAGGGAATTATGATGGCATTGACTCCATCGAAATTAAGGGCTTGTTATTCAACAAAGACTGGAAGAATATGTTTGCAACGTTTAAAAAAAGGCATTAGTGTCTGGTGTATGCAAAAAACTGTAAAAATAACAACAAGAAGACAGGAAATGCAATTGAAAATTTAGGAAATAAAACAGACAATTCACAGATGGTAAAATTAAAATTACCAGATATCTAAGTACAGGATGTCCGATTAAATTTTAATTAAAGATAAACAGTGAAAAACTTGTAGTTGAAGTATGTTCCAATTATTACAAGTATATACTTTTACTAAAAATTTATTTGTTGTTTCTATGAAATTCAACAGTGTCCTGTATTTTTATTTGCTAAATCTGGCAACTGTAGGTGAAATCCATCTGGCTAACAGGAGAAGCCAGCCTCACTAGTAATCAAAGATGCAAATTAAAACTATTAGCTACCACCCTGGTGGGCAGCTCAGTTGGTTAGAGCATGAGGGCACATAGAAGAATCAACCAATCAGTGCATAAGTAAGTGAAACAACAAGACAATCTCTCTCTCTCTCTCTCTCAAATCAATAAATTAAAAAAATGAAAATAAAAA
>VMDR010022349.1:0-16261 GCA_007922815.1 Macrotus californicus
AACTACTGCTCCATGTTACTACAAATAAATTACAATGAAATTAATTCATTCTTATGATGTATTTTAGATTTTTTTACTAAGTTGGATAAAAAAATCTATGTTTAGTACTAGAATGTTAGAAATTACAGGAATCCTTGAGATACTTCCATTTAATTCCTTTATATTTTAGAAGAGGAAACAGTGGGTTAAAGATTTAAAATATTTATCTGCCCTGACTAGTGTGGCTCAGTGGGTTGGGTGCCATCTGGCAAAACGAAAGGTCACTGGTTCTATTCCCCATCAGGCAAAAGCCTAGGTTGTGGGTCAGGGTGTGGGTGCATACAAGAGACAATGATTTGATGTTTCTCTCTCACATCAAAGCATCTCTTCTCTTTCTCCCTCCCTTCCCCTCTCTGTAAAAATTAATAAATAAACAAACAAAATAAATAAAGAAATTTTTAAGCAAGTGGTTTTCCAACCACACAAATAGTAGGAGAGTAGAATTAACAGATTGGTGGTGTCTTGTCTCGTGGTCCAGTGTGCCGTCCATCTTCCTCAGCCTCCTGTGGACACACTGCTGTTTCGGAGGTGGGATCAGAGACCAGCTCCCTTTGCCAAGTGTCAAATGATTTCTTCAGTCCATTCATTGTCTTTTTCATTCTCTCCTGCCCCCGCTTTCTAATTTATTTGGGCTACAATCTCACTGTATCAAGTGTTTGTTTTTTACTGGTTGTTGAAGAAATATTTAAACAGCTGCATGTTAACATGAAAATGACCACACAAGAAGAATGGTTGCTAAGTGAAGGTAGTTTAACTCTCTGCAAATAATCAAGTAATTGTACTGAGAGCTATAAAACAGGCACAGAATCATGTACCACCGCTAAGGCATCCTTTCTGCTCACATTTTTCTCATGGCCTCCCTGAGCCGCATAAAACTAGTTCCTTGATGCCAATGGCAACAAACTTAGAATTTGACTTGTAATAAAGCTTGGTTCCCAGATGTTCCTATTGGCTATACTGTTACACAACTGATTTAATGATATCGTTGGATGTTAAATGCTTTCAAAGATTTTTTTTGCTACAGTCAGATTGAAGTCAGTTTTAAATTGGAATGTAAAAATCCTAAAACTCAGATGGAGCAGTATTCAATATGCTGGACATAAATGTACTAGGAAGATATGGGTTCTATTGAGTTAAAGAGTTTCTATATAAATCTGCAGAAGGAAGTGTAAACTCACTCCATTTAAATTTATTTTCAGACCAAGTTAATCTCCTAAGGACTACTAGTTACCACCATTAGATAACTAGTGTATCTCTGGACTGTAATATTATCATTCTACTTTTTTCTCTGTTGTTCTCAAGTGAATACTTACGAGATTTACTTCAGAACCTTGCAGAATGTAGACTTCTGGGCACCATCCTCAGAGACTGTGATTCAGTAGATAGTGGATTCAATTCAGCACTTTATGTTTTTAGCAAGCTCCCTCTGCTGATTTTGAAGCCGCTGTTTGTGGACCACACTTGGAAGAAACATTGTAAGCTCAGCAATAACAATCGTGTGGTACACAGACTTTTCTCATCCACGCATGCGTGAGGCCAGGGTGGCCAGAGACAGGCACTGCCCTGGGAGAAGCACAGCCTTCCAAACAGTCATGTGGTTAAGGAAATTCTCCCTGTGTTAGCAATAACTTGAAAAATACCTATGCCAGTCCTGAAGTAAAAGCATTCTCCTCTTTCTTCACAGATTTTGTGAGATGAACCACAAAGCTACTTTGCATGACAAGAAGATAATATTATCCCAAATTTGGTTCATAATATTTCTCATTCAGCCCATACCAAAAAATAAGGCACAGCATCATTTTTCAATAAAATAAATATTCAAGGGTACTTTTCAACATTATTTTTAAAGTATTGGTACCATTGTGTAATGGTTCTAAATAGGATGATAGAGCCTGACCTGGGCTGCAACCCAGGCGTGTACCCTGAGTGGGAATCAAACCAGCAATCTTTTGCTTTGCAGGACAAAGCCCAATTCACTGAGCCACACCAGTCAGGGCTGAGAAACAACTTTTTAAAAGATAGCTCATTCTCCTTAAGTCAGTATCCTAATGGACAAAGGACAACTCTCCCTTTTGTGATTTCTCAGTTAATCATCTAGATGCCATACTTTCTGCCCACATAACTACTTGTGTTACACTAAGATTATTGGGTTGTAGTCATTTACAAATTATGTTCAGATGCAACACTTGAGTTTCATGACACAATAAAATTCTACAATAGGAGTCTTTTCTTAAACTTAGGAAAATAATACAGTAAATTAATTTACAGATTTTTTCTTTTTAAAAATATTTTATTGTACTTTTTTTCCCATTACCATAGTCCCTTTATACCTCCTTCCCCCTTGCAATCACAAGTTTTTTGAAATCATTAATGTCTGCCACCACACATCCATTGTGAGGTTGCAACTGAGGAACATAAAGTTTTGCTGCCCCAAAATATATTTTGGGGGTTATTAATTTCAAGCTGGTTATTAAGAGACAAAAGACTCAGAAAGAAACTTTTACTCTCCACCCCCACCCTTACCTGCCTCAAGGAATTTAGATAGAAAAACCTGCTTGAAGGGAAGGAACATCACCTTAGCATCATAACACAGACTAAATGAGGCACACCCTGAAAGGGCTTGAAAAGCCTGTTTGCTGAGTTTCCTTTTGTGTCCCATTGTCTCTGGGCAGTCCAGAAAAGAGCTCATTTACCAAGTTTGTTCTTTGTTATTTACATGAAAACCCCAGACCCCTGCTTGCCCCCCTCAATCCCAGTCTCTGTTTCCTTTGTCCCTAATGGTATATAATCTTCAACTGCCCAAAGGGTCTTCAGATCTCTATTCTTATGGCACGCCCACATGTACGTCCATAATAAATTTTGGACATTTTTTTTCTGTTAATCTGGCTTGTGTTAATTTTATTATTAACCCAGCTAGAAGAACTTAGAAGGTTGGAAGAAAGTTATTTTTTTGCACCTCCCCACAATTTATTTAGAATAAAACAATGTATTTGTTTAAACATATATAAATGTTCTGTGAAGTATTGCTAAAATATCCATGACTTCCTGGCACTCTGCCACCTGAATGAGTGAAACTACTGCTGTAATTATAAGATTGTGCCTAAATCACAAGACAGTACCTTTACATGAAGGTGCTGCGGGCTCACCTTCAAAATGAGGCCACTGCTGGGCAATAACCCAGTAGGAATGGCTTATTCAGATGGGAAAATAGATGTTAAGATGGAAAGCTCTCGGGGGTGTTAAAAGGGGAATTTCCAATTCTCAGTCTTAACCATGGCAGTGTCAAGACGTCTAGCTGGGCAGTCCTTAGGAGGTGTCTAATTTCATTCCCTTAATGAGGAGTCTGGGAGGTCAGATCAGCGGCTCTGATTTTCAAGCTCTAGGACTGCACAGAGCTTGTCCCTACACTTGAAGCTGCAGATGTGCTTCCACATCAAATCAAAGTTCAACCCCATAATTAGACCACCTCCTGGCAGATTACCGCAGATCACACCCACCATGCATACATAAAGCAATTTGAATGATCTCATTTTAATTTATCAGAATAAATATAGAAGGGAAAAGTTAATTTTTTCAAAAACAATCCACTAGTATTTCATCAAAACAACCTGGTCATTTATACATAATGTCTGATCATTCTTATATTGATGGATTAAAAATGACTCACCCTGGTGCTTATAGTTGTTTTTGAAGCATGATTTATTTATTGAAAAGTTAAGTAGTAATAAATGAAACGGCATAGGGAAAGAGGTGATTAAATATTAAACTTGTGATTAAATGTGCATGTTTGGGGCTATGATCCAAAAATTGGGCAATTAACTGTTGAATAATCTTATACTTCATCCTTGTTTTATTGTCTTTGTTGCCTACAGGCATTATATATGAAGAATTTCAAATTACCTTTTGAGCAGATGGAACTGGGAAGGTGGAACAATGGTCTTTGTTCCATTGCCCATATTTAGTGCCATTGAATGTGCATGTGCTTTTGCAGAGAGCACTATATCCTGTTGCTCCTGTCCCCCTGTGCCAAATGCTGCTGCTTTTCAAATTAAAATCGCTTCTCAATAACCACCCTCAGGAAATCCCCCAAAAGTATTTTTGTAACTTCCTGCATCCCAAGTGCAATTTTACTTAAGATCTCTTGAGAAAGAAAGAGTCCTCAGATAAGAGTCCTCTTATCCTGTCCCAGCCCAGATAGGTTTGCTGCTTGTTGTCTCATAAAATGACCTCATGAAAGCATAATAATCTAAAGCTGCGGTTCAACAGGTAGCTAGTAATAGGTGTCCAGCCACTTCATTTCCACAATCACTGAGCTTTTCATGCAGATGCATTGAAGTCTATTTGTAAACTGACCAGACAAGTCCATTTTTTTTAAAGGACACTCAAAGATGCTCAGAATAGACGAGCCAAAGCAATGTTATTTTAAATGTCAAAACTACTGCCATGACACACTTGCAAAATTTTTGTTTGAGGCTCTGAGGAAACAATCTTCGTTCTGATAGCGTGAGACCAGAAAACCGCCATTTGGCTTTCTCCATAATAAGGGAAGGGTCTGCGAAGTCCCTGTGCGCATGGTGGTGGCTGGGTTATTCTTTCCTCAGCCTGGCTGTCACTTTCTGAAACAGGAGGAACTGTAGGTGTCTGTCACCTGAGAGCAAGTTTTTGAAAAGGAGCTGGTGGAGGGTCAATGAGGCTGCCAGCACCAGCCGCTGTGTGTGTGTGTGTGTGTGTGTGTGTGTGTGTGTGTGTGTGTGTGTGAGTGTGTTGTTCAAGGGCCACTGGAAAGGAAGAAAAAACTCACTGTACATTGGGTGTACTCCTGGTACTCTGCTTGGTGTATGATCTTAATTAATGGGCCTCAGCAGTACTGCGAGGTGTATGTTTTTTATTTCATTACCTGAGTTTTATGGGTTAAGAAAATTAGACTCAAAGAGGGAATTAACTTGCCTAACATCACCCAGCCAATAAGTGATGTCTGATGTTTTAACCGTACTCTGTCAGGGAAAGGTAGTTCAGTCTTGGGAAATAGATGGTGCAGGCTATAGAGGCCGGAAAGAATATGGTATTGTTTAGAATATACTAAATAATTCAGTATGCTTGACTAAAAATATAAATGACAGGTCACAGGATATGAGGAAGAAAAGGTAGACCAAGATTAGCTTCAAGTGACTTTGTACCAATGAAAATTATGGATTTGGCTCTAGTTTTCCTCAAATTCCATGAATATTCAGGGAGAACTCACCCCAAACATACCAGCATGCAATCAATTGGCAAATCGTATTGTTTCTTCTGCTTCCCCCGTGTAGCCTATTGTTGTCTATGGACACTGTCCTACTCTGCAGTTTTATAACTTCTTGTCTGGACAACTAGAACAGCTTTCTACCTGTCTCTCTCACCACTTTCACTTATTTTCAGTTCTTCCTCAATGGTACTGCAGTTTTTGTTCTAAAGCATGTGCCACTCTTCAATATCCTAAATATCCACCAAAAGAGAACTGGTTAAACAAATAATTCCAAATACAATGGAATAGTAAGTAGAAAGTAAAGATGATACTAGAAAAAGATATAGTGACCTAGAAGGATATTCATGATAATTTTGTGTATAAATAATTTTAAAAAGCAGTGTACATATGATAATTAATTTTGGCTTTGTAGGGAGGAAGAAACATACCTCTACCCTCAAGGTCCTTTCTGCTAGTCTAATAACCAAGCAGACATGAGCCAGATTAACAAGAGAAAATTACAAAAGTTAATTACATACATATGTATGGGAACCCCGCACACATGAGAGTCAGAAACATCACAAAGATGAAAAGGGCATGTGGTAAGGGCTATGTGACCTTCTGAGCTGAGGATGAGGCAAGGCACCCTGAGGCTTCAGAAGGTAATTGCAGGGAGAGTACATGCTCAGCAACCAGTAGTTTGCCCTGCTTCCGTATAGATAGGTTATCTCTGATAACCTCTTCCTATGGGCAAGGCCCATAATTAACATTTTTCTGGATAGTTAAGGGGAGCAAAAATTTCTCTCCAGCCTCCAGGGTCTAGGTTGCCTTTAGGGCAAAATAATCTGCATACCACTGAGGTACATCTAGAGGTGGCTTTTTCTGAATACCTCCTCTGCAACTTGTGTGGAAGTTTCACATCCCAGAAGCTGGGTTGATACATTGTTTTATATGACAGTCTTAAGAAAATACAGCTCAGTTAAACAGTTGTGTCTCATTTTAGGAGGTAGTGACACCCGTGGGCTCCCAAAGTTAAGCCTGTGGTGCAAGCCATCAGATATTTAACAAGAGACAGGCTATAAGGTGGATTTCTGAGTTCCAAAGGCAGGCAATCAGGATTTCCTGACGTCAGTCTTGAAGCATCTTCAGATGGAGTATAGCCAGGAAGAGACAATCTGATAGAGTCCCTAGTCTGTGCGATCTACAATTTGAATGTCTCTGTTGATCTTTCTCTTTCCTTTCTTTTTTCTTTCTTTCTCTCTCTTCTTTTTTTTTACTTTTTATTGAATTTATTGGTGACATTGGTTAATAAAATTATATATGTATATAGGTTTCAGGTGTACAATTCGACAATATCATCTGTATATTGTGTGTTCATCACCCCAAGTGAGGACTCCTGTGATCTTTCTGCAATAGGCATGGAGATTGGAGAATGTTCATATATAAGCTATTAAGGTGATTTCTCTGATGTTTATATCAAGTGGTCCACTTTTACCTTGCAGGGCCTAGGGAAAAGGACAGTTTTAGTTTTCAGTGATTCCAAGTCAAAGGATGGGGAAAAAAATCAGTAATATTACTTTGGAGAGTTGATATTGGAGGAAAGTAGAAGAATTTGGAATCCAGTTCAGTTTACAAGCGGAAAAAAAAACCCTCAACAGACAATGAACAGCACTAGAATCTAATACCCACAAAGGTGTATCGTAGTTTTCATTGAAGCTCAAATTTTCTTTCTAAAATAACCCTCCTTTTTATCAAAGATAGTGAAATTAAGACTTGATTTATTTGCAAAATAAATCTGGTTTCCATAAACATGGCCTGTTTCTTTGCATAAGTCCCGCAAGAATAACAATTAATCACATAGGCTCTTTTAAATCTGCTTTGCTGGACTTTTTCCTTAGAAATCTTCAGATTGAATTTAATAAGGCCTCTCGAGGCCAAAAATCCAAGGTGAGTACTTAATATCAGAAGTCTCCTGCAATACCTACAGATTGGATGAGTTCCTCTATTCTTGAAGTCCCCCTCCCAAATAGCTTTAGGTTCCTGCACCTGCCAGGAAGCGACCTTCTTTATTTAACTGGTAAGGTTGCTGAGGAATCAGTAAGCAAGGTACCAGGTGGATATTTCCAAAGGTTTTATTGGCTTCCATAATCAATCTTAATTCCTTAAAGCTGTCTGGCCACATCTGAGTCTATGATATTCCAGCCTAAACTTGATAAATAACCAGTTTATCGTTGTGCCCTCTTAGTAGGAAAACAGAGTTTTATTGAAATTATGCAAATAATAATAATATTGTCATAAAAATAATATTAAAAGTTCCAAATTCTGGAGGGAACAGGTAGGCAGAAAAAGACAAATATTTTCACTTCTGCTTACAAAAACATTGTTCGCCATGTTATTCTAAGTCATAGCTAGCTTAAGGAAAAAAAATTCTTGTGTCTGGAAAACAAACACAAAACTAGCAATTTTTCAAACAAACGTCATAAGAATTGTAATCATTCCATCAGAACATTCAGTCCTTGTGATTTAGACTTGTTCTGCTTGAATCCAGTCTTCCCGTTTGTCCCCTTGGTCTTGCCTGATGATTCAGGATAATGGAGACAGTGATAATTTCAAGAAGTTTGTAAGGCTGTTTGTCAAGCCTTGTATGATTTGTTCCGTGAATTCTCATTCCAAGGAATCCAGAAAATTTTTCTTTTCCGCCCCTTGACCATTTATTTTTCTTGAGTAAAAAGGCCTTGGGGCCCCTGGAGGGGTCCAGCCAAGGGTTCCTGGTAGTGCTGCATTAAAGCCTTTGTTCTAATTTTTTTAAACAACCATCCACAGATCTCTACTTTGCTGGGACAAGTCCTGTAACTCTCCTCTCTATTTCCCTTTGTTTCACCCTCAGCAATAGGTATCTCATTCTGTTTATTTGATTGGGAAGCCCTTGTTTTTAGGCTTGTGTACTTTTAAATGATCTAGTTGGGACATTTCTCATAACTGCCTTGCGATTTCAGGTTATAATTTCCTCGAGGCTGGCGGCAGCTCGGTAGGACCCTCCCTGTGTGAGAGTGGAGTGGAGCTCATGTGCCTGCTGGCTATGTTTTTGAGCTCCCAACCCGACAGTTACCAAGCCCAGTTCTTAGGACATACAAATTTTAGGTTGTCTTTTAGTAAGATTTTGCTATTTTTTTCTCCTTTTTCTTCTTACGTGCAGGACAGTTGTATTTCCAACTGTAGTTTCCAGTTTTTACAATATCTGCAAATGACTGAAGGTAAATAGGAATGGGTCTGAAAGGACTTTGATTTTTGTTTTGATTTCTGTCCTTCTATCTTATTAAGGGAATCTTAATGACTAGCCATGATAACAATATGAGAGATCTCTAAAAAAATTTTTTCTTTCTTTTCTGTTTAGAGGTTTTTCCCATTCAAAGGATATATATCATCTTGCCCTGATGAGTAAGTAGGATCTTAATAGGGACTCAAACTAATCTGTCTTCTATGACTTAATCAAGGGCACACACACAAAAAAAATAGAGAAAGCAAAGACCTTTGCTGCACAGACAGTAAGGCTAGGTGGCTCCTGTTTCACATAAAATTTGGGAGATGCCTCCAGCCACACACCTGCTAATCTGTGACACCAGGGAGGCACTACTGGAATGAGATTTTTCCAGTATTAACAAGCAAAGAAGGTTGAGACAACAAAGGCCCACCATGGGTTGGGCCTCCTTATGAAAAATTCCTCTGAGAGGTGCATGACTGGGCAAAGCAGGACCCAATAAGCCTTTTATGGCTTCACCAAGGCTTGGACCCCCGATTTTCCTGACTGGCTACCAGATGCACCCTGGTACGTGCCCCTTCCATATGGTGGAGACCAGAGAAAACATTCTTGCTGGCCATAATGGCGAAGCTTTCAAGACAGATAACTAGATAAGAGGAGACGCATCAGACAGAGAGAGTAGAGAAAAAGACAGAATTAACAAAACTCGTGAGTATTCATACCAAATAACCAAGGGTTGCTAAGCCCAAGAAACCACTTTCGCAAATGTTTTTTCCTGTTACACTAAATTTAGAAAAGAAAAAGAGGACTTTCACTACTTTGCTTTCCCCAAACTTTGTAGGTAGAGATATGGGAGCTTGACTTGGCAACATTTCCTATCTTTGCTGGCATGTGCCAATTGTTGAAGAGGAAGAGAGTTTCACCTACCCTCAAGGTCCTTTTGCTTTGTCTAATAACAAAACAGACATGAGAGAGATTAGCAAGTTCTAGAAAATGAGCAAAGTCAATTATATACATATGTATGGAAACCCCGCATACCAATGAGGGAAAGCGAGGTATATATGACATTCTAAGCTAAGGATGAAGTAAGGCACTTTGGGCCTTCAGGAGGTAACTGCAGAGAGAGCAACTGTTCAGTAATTATTACTTTATCATTTCTGGTGATTACTCTTATCATGGGCCAGATCCCAATTTAAATTCTTCTAGATAGATAAGGAGAGGGTGGGGCAGATTTCTCTCTTGAGCCTGTAGGGTCTCAGTTGATTTTTTTTTTAAATCCTCACTTGAAGACATGCTTTTCTGCCATTGATTTTAAGAGAGAGAAAAAGAAAGAAAAAGAGAGAGAGAATGAGAGATCAGCTGCTTCCTGTATGTGCCTTGACCAGGGCTCAAACCTGCAACCTAAGTATGTGCCTTGACTGGGAAATTGAACCTGAAAACTTCCCATGCAGAGGATGACACTCCAACCGACTGAGCCACCCGGCCAGGGCTCATTTGGTTTTTTATCAAAATAATACACATACCACTGAGGTACCTCTTGGGGTGCCTTGTTCTGAGCCCCACACTTGCATGATAACAGTTAGCTTAGACTGGATGGCAGCTGCCCTTTAAAGTGTTTATGTTTCCTGAAGTATTCCATTCGTTCACAATATATTACCTCCTGGCTCCTGCAGACATTCGACTCCTACCGTAGTTTGGTGGGACTCCTAGAGCAGCGAGGATATTTCGGTGCTTGTTTATTGTACACTGCTTTGCACGGTTGCTTTTCATACGTAAGTTTTCTATAAGTCTCCTTGTGTCAAGGCCCGTGCCTCCCACATATTTGTAAACTCACAGTGCCTTATGCATAGTAGGTTTGTAACACATGTTGAATGAATTGAAGCAATGATCAGGTAAATGAAACTGTTGCCACATCCTATAAATTATTTACTTGAAAGAGTGTCTTTTTTAAAAAATAATTGCTTTGATTAGTCAACTGAAGAAACACATTAGAAAAACCACATTTGTGGACAAACAAGAAAGTCACACTGTGGATCACAATTACTGACCAGGTCCCATGTCATTGTTGAAATTCAAAAAAGCGGTTAATATTTAAAGGTGATATATGAGATCTGGCCTCACACGGTACTGGCAAACATTATTTGCTTACAAGGGATTTTGATGAATCCACTTTTGTCCTCTCCCTGGCAGAAATGTGTCCTGCCACCTGTCAAACGAGACAGTGACAGAAATGCTGACAGATTCAGGAGAGAGCCATCACTCTTCAAAATACTAGTAGTGTCAAGCTGTGATGGTGACAGAATCTTAGCAGTGACCAGTTTCAACCTCTGTATTTCATTTTATGAAGGGAGCCAGTAGACTATCACTTTAGATCTCCTTACAACACTTCCTATAATTATAATTGCTTTAAGTTGGGGGCAGAGAAAAAGCTGCATAGCAGGTTAAATACCTTTTGGAGGGGGATTGATGTTCATGAAGTAATTAACTCCTAGTTATCATGTTTTCTGTGAATGGCCATATCTGCTGGCAGATAGTTTAGAATTGAAAGCACAGTGTAAACGTTTCTTCCACATTAAACTTATTACCATGTGTGGAATAACAAGGAAGGAAGATCTAGATGTACAGATAAGAGCTGTAAAGTTGGGGTTGCCGTTTCCACAGGGGTTCCTTTTAACTGCCTGGAACCTGGCAGCAGCATGGCAGTCTGAAATGGGAAAGGGAGAGCACCCCGCTTGGGACTGTGGCATTGATGGAGTCAGTCTGGTCTTGGTCTCATAGTCTGAACTTTGAATGTGTGTGATTTGGAGGTACAGATTTTCAGGCTCTACTGTTTAATGCTACATGGCCACTCTGAGCTTCATTTTACCTATGAACTGTGAGTAAATATCTTCAAAATATGAACATCACAACATGGTTGGTAGGATTGCAGACCATGGAATTACTGTATTCCAAACAGCCTGACCCTCACCCTGCAGGTTTCAGAGACTTGGTGCTCCCTCCCCTTCACCCTTCAAAGCTGTGCTTTCTCTACCTTTACCCTTCAAACCTGCATAAGGAGAAGGAATCTGATAACGTCACTCATATTTACTGTAAGTAACTGATAAGACTTCAAGAGTCTCCACCTGCCCTCATACTTGTTTATCAGCAGTCACAAGGTTTTAAGTCAAAAGACTGAATCTTCAATTGTGGAATTTTAGGAATTAACTGCTGATTGAGAGAGGAGATACTCACTGCTCAGATATTCACTTCCCCATACTTCTGTGTTCCAGCTATGGAAGTGGTAGGCAGTCTGTTTGCTTAGGCCAGCCAACACCCAAATGCTCACTGGTGACTAATAAGTAATGTTAAAAAGGGACAGTTTTCTAGGTAATTATGCTTTTATTTTTAAGATACCAGTTTTTTTTTCTGTTTCTCTTATGGCTGCACAGTATTAAGTAATCTCTATTTAAGAAGGGTGGAACTCCCAAATAAAATCTCTATTTAAGGAAAGCAGAACTGCCAAATAAAATATTATTGCTAACAATGGCATTGTTATCAAACACTTTTTATCCAAATGGGGGCGCAGCAGCATAAGAATTCAGGTTGCATTTGTCATGAAAATATACAGATCAGGTAAAAGGGTTTTGCTTCTTTGAACGGAAAGAACACCTTCTTACTACAGATGAGAGCGGTCACAAACTGTGCATTAAGCTTGAATTTTAAACCCCACTGAAATATCTAAAGAATAATTTTTTGAAACCAGAACCATTAGTGGGACCAACATTCTAAACTGAAATGTGAGGTTCGGACCATGTTTTGGGACTAACAGCTATAGCTCTGAGGGAGAGTTTTGCCACATGCAGACTTTACCGCTCTTGCTCCACTGTCACCAATAAACTAATAAGCTCATTTGTAAATCAGATCCACCTAACAATCCAACGAGGCAGGGATTATTACAGCGTCCACCACCTTACAGCTGAGAAAAATGAAGCTGAGGTGATTTATCACACATCCAAAAAGTGGTTGAAACAGATTCCAGCAGCAGTCTGTTGAAATTTAATTCTGTGAACTTGTTAAATGAATTAAATGAGGAGGCTTGATGTGGCTCTCCTGTTTTGGCAGTCTGTCCTATAAACAAATGAAAATCTATGCCTATAAATTCCTCAAGGTTATGAAATCAAAACACTAAGGACTACCAGTCACAAACAGCCAAATAATTTCCATAATTTACTTCCCTTGTTTCTTTGTTTAAGTCTTTCCCCTGGTTCCTGCTGGCACAGTGCTCCTAACCATTTCTGGTTTGGTGCTTCCTGATTCCAATTCATTTTCGCTCTCATCACCTCTTCAAATTTTTAATATGCTTCAGTTTATCTTTTACAAACATTAAGGGCAGATGAAATTTATACGTTTCCTGATTCATCAAACTTTCTTTGATAATCATCGCATTCTCAGCTTCTTTACTATGTCTGGCATTTAAAATATTATAGATTGCATAATATGTAACCTTTCCATCAGAACTGAAAGATAATCATTATCATCCAGTGTTTATACTTGAAACCATGAATCTTAGAGGGTTACATTTGTACCCAGCAAGGGGCTCTGTGCATATAAGTACCTCAGTCTTTCCATCCTGTCTTTTTAGTTTGAACCAATTGGAATCATCTGAATAGGAGAAATTCACTGTCATCTCTACTCCTGAAAACCTTTAGGTGATAATCCTGTAAGTGAAAAAGTCACCAGGTCCCTTCTACTTAGAAATATTGACTATGGTAACTGCCCAGTAATGTAGTATTTTTCTACTCTGCTTTTGTAAAGATCCAAAAGGAAATACCAAAATTGAAGGTCTGTATCTTGCATTAGTATAAATGGGGAGCAGTGAGAATTCCGCTCTATACAGAAACATACGCGTGCGTGTGTGTGTGCAAATACACTGAACACCCCCCTTGCAGGGCTTCCTAGTTTTTGTGGGCTCCATTTGAAATGAAATAGTGCCATCTGGTGGAAGTTAGATAGAAAAGTGGCTCCTTCAGGTTTACTCAATTTTGTTCAATTTGATAAATACCTATTTGCTTCAACCCTGTGCTGGGTAATCATCAGGCTATGTAGTTACAAAAATAAGTAATTCATAGTTTCTTCCCTCAAAGAACAACAGTACCATGAGGTTGCTAGTGTGTAAATGGCCAAAGGTGTGCGTTCTGCACTTTGACGCGCAGAAGAGGACCTGTGCCCTGGAGGATGGTGTGATTTAGCTGGGCTTTCCAGGGAGGCTGCCTTGAGTGGATAACTTTGCCTGGGCAGACTCCTCAGAAGTCAGGTGCAGAAATGGTGTAACAGAGATAACATAATGAACAATTGCACAGAAGTAAGAAAAATCAGGCAGTTTGTAGTCATATAATTTAAAATTTGGGACAAGGAAGAGACAAAAGATGAACTGGCAAAGCTGTCCTAGACTGGCCACAGAAGGCATAGGTGCCATTCTAAGGAGACTGCACTTTACTGACTTTTAAGGGGGGCAGGGAGAGAGTTAAAATTTAGAGATCAGTCTGTTGGCAGAGGGGGAGATCGATTTGAGAGGGGGAAAGAGTGTAGTTGATCAAGACTCAGGTCCTGTTAGTGAGTGAGAAGCAGGGCAGAGGGAAGCGGTAAGACAGCCACGTGGTACTGCATTCACATTCACAAAGGGCCTTGAGTACGGGTTTTTGATATCTTCTCCAAATGAGATTATGTGTGCAGACTCAGATAAACATTGACAAGTTTGAAAGTATGCAATATCAAACAATTTTAAACTTGTGTTCCTACATTAGTATTTCTTGTAATACATCTGAATTTATATCTCAATTTTCTCATGAATAGTACATGGCTACTTAGATTGAAAACATTATTTTGTCTAAGTGTTTAATGTATACTTTATGGTTTATGGCCGAGTCATCTTTTTCTACCTTTCCTCATGTGTTAATATGCTGAAGTTTCATGAAATGTAAATATCTAAGGTTTTTCTTAAGTTCTGGAAAAATCTAAGTAGGCAGTGGTAAAGAATTAGAAAAAAGAGAAGAAAATTGAGGAATATTTTGGAGGACAAATGAGCAGAGATGGTATGAATGAATTATAAAGGTGGGGTGGCAAGTGGCAGATGAAGGAGAAAGGAGGAATTGAAATAACTCCCAGGTTTCTGCCTCAGTGACTCAGCAGATGGTGGCACTTTTACCTGAGCACAGCATAAAGGATGACGAGGCAGTTTTATGTGGGAAAATGAAATAGTTCCATTTTGGATATATAGAATTTGAAGTTCTTGAGAGCAAATAAAATGAATTTGCCTAGCCCGCAGTTAAATATGTGAAACTGAAGCCCATGGCAGTGGCTAAAGCTAAGAGATGGAACTCTAAGAGACTTGGGAATTATCAGCGCAGAGAAGTAATTAAAACTGCTAGAACGGTTGCAGAAACCCCAGGAGAACTCTGAGTCTACAAGGAACCATGGACTGAGAGTGCCCCCTTGTGACTCTGTGTTGGAAAGGTATTTTTACAGGGGCGCATGGGTTACCTTTCTTGTGAGAAGCTGTGACATATAAAGCTGTCTTGATTACATACAGGAGCATTTAAAGAAAAAGAAAACTAGGATTGAGGGGAAGAATTTGACAATTTATGCTAAATGGGTAAACCAAAATGTTAATCATAGAAGTAGTTTGAGTAGAAACATAGCAGAAAGCAAGGGTTCTTTATGGAGAGGATGGGAGGTCATTGGAGGGCAGGGAATTTCATGAAAGATTTATGAGGAAACAGCAGAATTCCTCTGTCAGTTTTACAGTCTTGATTTAGTATCTTCTATCATTGCCAGAAGAAAGGCTAAGGATAAACTCTTCGTGACAGTTTAATGAAGAAAAATGAAGAGTTTGGAAGTGGCTTCATTTTTCTCTGTTGATAATAACTGAGCCAATTTCTCAAAATGGGTACACAAAGAAAGTGTTTCTGGTAGGCTGGGAAGTGGCCCCCAAATACATCCATGTCCTGATCCTTGGTGAGTTAGGTAAGCGGACTGTTACCTGAATGACCAGATGGGTTTTGCAGTCTTGATTAAGTTAAGGATCTTGAGATGGAGAGCTTGTCCGGGATTCCCTGGGTGGGCCCTAAATGCAATCACAAGTGTCCTGAGAGGAAGGCAAGGGGAGATTTCAGGAGCAGGAGAGGAGAAGGCCATATACCAGGGCAGAATCAGAGAGGCTCGACCCTGCTGGCTTTGGGGAGGGGGAAAGGGGCCAGGAGCCAAAGAATGCAAGGAATGAAGCTCTGGAGAAGCTAGACAAGGTCAGGAAAAGGATGCTCCCTAGTCTCCCGAGGGAGCACAGCCTGCCTGCACCTTGACTAAACCCCAGTGAAACCAGTCTTGTACCTCTGCCACCAGAGCTGCAGGAGAATAATATTTGTGTTGTTTTAAGCCATGAAGTTCATGGTATTTTGTTATAGTGGCAAGTAGGAAACTAAAAGTATTTTAATGTTATAAAATAATTGTACTAGAGATCTCCCAAAATAGTCTTTAAAAATAAAAAAATCCCTTATTGAAGCAAACATTTTTAAAAAAATTAATGATTTGACAAAGTGCACCAAAATATGAACATTTCCAATTTTATTTGCTGGAGAAATTTGACAAACAAACTTTAAACTTCTACTACGGCAGTGACATAGATCAATAGAGTTGGCCATAGACTATGGTAACAAATTAAGTAGACTAAAATTTGGTGGCCGGGGTAGGCTAATAATTTTTCAGCC
>VMDR010022350.1:0-16255 GCA_007922815.1 Macrotus californicus
GCCGCCTCAACCCCCACAGGAGTTTTCAATCAGAGGCTTTGAGGCTTCACCTCCCGGCGCCGGAACTCTGGGCCGCGGGGTCCGTCCCGCTCCCAAGCCGTTCCTCCCCGTTTATCCTCACGAGGGAGTGGGACGCCCGGGCCGCAGCCGCCACCTCTCCCGGCCAGCCGCGCCTTTCCCGGATCCACCAGCCGCCGCCCCGCCACGCAAGTCCTCTCCGCCCCTCCTACCGGTCTGGATGTAAGTTTCTTAGTTTCTTGGTTGTCGGACTTCCATACGGTTCGATTTTCTGTCAGTTCTGGTTGTTTTTTCTTTTAAAATTTGTTGTTGTCCGTCTTTTGGTTGTGCGAGGAGGCACAGGGTGTCTACCTATGCCTCCATCTTGGCCGGAAGCTCTGACGTTTCACCTCTTTTAACCTCAGCTTTCTCATCTATAAAACAGATGTAAATAATCTATATTTGCCTCATAATATTGTTTGGAATATTTGAATATTTAATAAGAATGGAAAGTATTAGATGCATAATAATTGCTCAATAAAATAGCTATAAGTGTTATTGCTATTATATGTCAATTTTGCTGTAAAATAGAGAAAATTCAACAAAAATTATATCTAAGGCCCAGAACGCCTACCAACCTTGACTATTTGTTTTGCAATTATCTGCCAATGATCACAAGAGGACCTAGTGAGAATCAGTGCAAACCAAAAACAGTAATCAGAAAAGTTTTCAGAGTTCAAGTCCTATTAACAATCATTTTCATTTGGATTTGGTTTCCTCTTATAGGTCATTAATCTAAAAAAAGAAAAGCAAACACTCATTAAATGAGCATTCTTTTACTACTGCTGATCTGAAAGTGCCATGAGAATAAAACATAATCCTGGCCCAAATGTGTTCTGATTCCCAGGGTGACAACCAGAATGACTCCTGGATCTTTGCCCTGGCAATACTGCTGAGCAGCACCTTTGTGTACAACAGCATGGGGACCATCAACCAGCAGGCCATAGACCAGCTGCAGTATCCTTTTTGTGGTCAAGAACAGCATCAAAATCAGAGGGAGACCTGTTAAAAAACAAGCTACTTAAATGTGAATCCTGGTGAATCAAGCACAAAAAGAGAAAGTATAAAAAAATAATTCAAGGGCAAAAGAAAGATCCTGTGTGTCTACTGAAGAATTGACTCTTGGGTTTTGAATATGTGGGACTAGTATGGGATGAGGAGCATTGTTCTCTTACACCACTTTTCCTTAGTTTGCTACTCAGCTATGTGACAGAGCTGACAGATCGAATAAGGGCAAAATCTTCACCTGATGCAAATGAGGTTGAGGATTCTGCTGACTTTGTGAGCTTCTTTCCAGATTTTGTGTGGACGCTGAGGGATTTTTCCCTAAACTTGGAAGCAAATGGACAACCCATCACAGCAGATGAGTACCTGGAGAATTCACTCAAACTTAAGAAAGGTAAAGGGGACTTAGAATTGCTTATTGGGAATGACATCAGAAACTATCACTTTTTGAAAAATTTTCTACTTAGTTTTCTAATATTTTTAGTTTTCTATTTCTTCTCAGCTGAATATTACTAAAAATTAATGCTAGCTTGTTTAATATCTGAATTAGTAGATTTGACATTGAATTGTCTCTTTCCTTGTTCTAAAAACAAGTTTCTCTTTCTTTCAACTCTCCCTGTGCTATGATAAAAATAATTTTATCTCCTTGCTTAGAGCTTGTGATGCTGTAATTAGCCAATGAATATGAAGAAGAGTGGGCATTTATTTAAAGAAAATAGATTAGGTTCCTGGCCAGGATGGAGGCATAGATAGATACACTTCACTTCCTCACACAACCAAAAGAAGGATAACGACCAATTTAAAAACAGAAAACAACCAGAACTGCCAGAAAATTGAACTATATGGAAGTCCAACAACCAAGGAGTTAAAGAAACATTCATCCAGACTGGTAGAAGGGGTGGAGACGAGCACCCAGCAGAGAGGACGAGTGGCAAAGCAGCAGCTGGTGGACTGGGATATCCCACATATGTGTGTGGATAAGTCAGGAGGAACAACACTGGGGAGTGAGGCAGACCACACAATCCAGGGTTCCAGGGCTAGAAACTAAAGCCTCAAAACCTCTGGCTATAAAAACATAAGGGTGTTGCGATGATAGAAGAAACTGTCAGTCTCACAGGAGAGTCCATTCGAGGGGCCCACAGGATCCTAGAATGTACACAAGCCCATCCACCCGGAATCAGCTCCTGAAAGGGCCCAATCTGTTTGTGGAAAGTGAGGGAAGAGAATGAAAGCAGGGTGAGAGCCAAGTAAGCAGCATTGTTCCCTCTCTAACCCCTTCCCCAGAGATAACACTGCAATGCAGCAGAAAGGGTTGCCTGGCCCTGGTGAATACCTAACATTCTGCCCCTTACAATGTAACAAGTACACAGAGACAAAGAAATATGGCCCAAATGAAAGAACAGATCAAAACTGCAGAAAAACAACTAAGCATCAAGGAGACAGCTAACCTATCAGATGCAGAGTTCAAAACACTGGTAATCAGGATGCTCACAGAAATGGTTGAGTATAGTGGCAAAATAGGTGAAGAAGTGAAGGCTATACAAAGTGAAATAAAACAAAATATACAGGAAATCAACAGTGAAGGGAAGGAAACCAGACTCAAATCAATGATTTGGAGCAGAAGGAAGAAATAAACATTCAACCAGAACAGAATGAAGAAACAAGAATTCAAAAAAATGAGAAGCTTAGGAACCTCTGGGACAACTTTAAAAGTTTCAACATCCAAATCATTGGGGTGCCAGAAGGAGAAGAGGAAGAGCAAGAAATTGAAAACTTTTTTGAAAAATTAATGAAGCAAAACTTCCCCAGTCTGGTGAAGGAACTAGACATGCAAGTCCAGTAAGCTCAGAGAGTCCAAAAGAAGTTGGATCCGAGGAGAAACACACCAAGACACATCATAATTACATTACTCAAGATTAAAGATAAGGAGAGAATCTTAAAAGCAGCAAGAGAAAAGGAGACAGTTACCTACAAAGGAGTTCCCATAAGACTATCAGCTAATTTCTCAAAAGAAATCTTGCAGTCGAGAAGGGGCTGGAAATAAGTATTCAAAGTCATGAAAAGCAAGGACCTACAATCTAGATTATTCTATCTAGCAAAGCAATCATTTAGAATGGAAGGGCAGATAAAGTGCTTCCCAGATAAAGTCAAGTTAAAGGAGTTCATCATCACCAAGCCCTTATTATGTGGAATGTTAAAGGGACTTACCTAAGAAAAAGAAGATCAAAACTATGAAGAGTAAAATGACAACAAACTCACAACTATCAACAACTGAAGCTAAAAACAAACACAAACTAAACAAACAACTAGAACAGGAACAGAATCACAGAAATGGAGATCACATGAAGGGTTTTCAGTGGGGAGGGGCAGGAGGAAGAATGGGAGCAAAAGGTACAGGGAATAAGTAGCATAAATGATAGTTGCAAAATAGACAGGGAGAAGTTAGGAATAATATAGGAAATGGAGAAGCCAAAGAACTTATATAGATGACCCATGGACATAAACTATGGGGCGGGGGGATGCTGGAAGGAGGGGGTGTAGGACAGAGGATGATAAAGGGGAGGAAAAAATGGGACAACTGTAATAGCATAATCAATAAAATATACTTAAAAAAAGAAAATGGATTAAAGCATAAACAGTACACTCGTCCAGTGGTTGGCAAACTATGGCCACAGGCAAATGATGGACAATACAGCCTACCAGCTGTCTCATAAATAAGTTTTATTGGACTTATGCTATGCCCACTAATTTGTAGATGGTCTATGGTTGCTTTCATGCTCTAATAACCTAATTAAATACTTGGAAAAGAGATCTTCTGACCTTCAAAGCCTAATATATTTACTGTTTAGTCCTTTACAGAAAAAGTTTCCAAGCCCCTATATTAAGCAAATTCCTTTTTTGTCTTTTTCTAGCTACCAGTCACAAGGATGAAAATTTTAATCTTCCTCGACTCTGTATTCGGAAGTTCTTCCCAAAGAAAAAATGCTTTATCTTTGACCGGCCCACTCACCGGAAGAAGCTAGGCCAGCTTGAGACCCTACATGATGATGAACTGGATTCTGAATTCGTGCAACAAGCTATAGACTTCTGCTCCTACATCTTCAACAGTTCCAAAGTTAAAACACTTCCAGGAGACATCAAGGTCAATGGACCTCGTGAGTTCTCTTCCCAGTCTTTACTCTCACTGTTAGGACTAAAGGAAGCTGAAATAACATCCACCTAGTGTCAGCTGTGAAAAATGCAAGTCTACTATTACATTCTAGGTGACACAACATTTCTAATAGATTTTACTAGTCAAATTTCTTGAGTGAGAAAAGATAGGAAAGGACAAAGAAAAAAGTCCTATTGCTTAAAATTGCCCTAGTAAACTGGACCTGTACTATCCACTAAGGTAGCTATTGGACAAGTGTGGCTATCTAAATTTAAATGTAGATTAATTAAAATTAAAGAAAATTAAAAGTTCTGATTACACAGCTATATCTCAAGAGCTCATACCTACAAAGGGCTAGTGGCTACACTATTGGACAGCACATATAGAATGTGCCCATCATCACAGAAAATTTTCTTGGACAGTGTTCTGTTAGAGTAAATAACATGAAAGACTCCTTTTTAATTGTTTCACAAGTAATGATTTTACAATTGCTTGCCACGGACCAGGACTGACGATAGAGACAAAAATGAGAGAAGTACATTTCCTGTCCTAATGGTGCTTGGGGATGAAGTACATGTATTCAATGAACACAGGTCTATTGTATCCAGAACAGACGTTCTTTGATATGTATTCATACCACCCAAGGATCTTGCCAGAGGAAGGTCTGATTCAGTTGATCTGGGGCAGAGGCTGAGAGTCAGCATTTCTAGCAAACTTCCAGGTGATGTTGAGGACACTGATGCTATGAGGCAAACGAGTGGCAAAAGATTTACACAGAAGAGACTGTTTCCTCACCCCAACTACAACCAACACTATCATTTGTTCTCTTTTGCAGGACTGGAGAACGTGGTGCTGACCTACGTCAATGCCATCAGCAGTGGGGATCTGCCCTGCATGGAGAACGCAGTCCTGGCCTTGGCCCAGATAGAGAACTCAGCCGCAGTGAAAAAGGCCATTGCCCACTATGACCAGCAGATGGCCCAGAAGGTGCAGCTGCCCACGGAAACCCTCCAGGAACTGTTGGACCTGCACAGGGCCAGTGAGAAAGAGGCCATTGAAGTCTTCATCAAGAACTCATTCAAGGATGTGGACCATTTATTCCAAAAGGAATTAGCGGTAATTTTTTTTCTTGTGTATCTGGATTAGAGTCTCAGAAAGTGAAATACTACTAGAAAATAAAATGGGTATTTGTTATGAGAAGGAATTCTTACTAGACTTTAAAATGATAAGAACCACTATTGTTATTATTATAATAAGAAGAACCAATTTTATTATGATTGACTCAAAGTTTTGAAACTTTTTTATTCATAAACTGATATTCTCTCATAATTTACTTAAATGCATATAGGTAACAATCAGAGCTCCTAATCAAATTACACATTTGCTGATATCAGACTGATTTAATGTTATAGCCAAAAGCAAAGAAATATGTACTCTTAATTATCTTGAGCAGGCTTATACTGAGCCACATTTATTCCATATGCAATCATTGGTCCAATTTGAAAAGCAGAAGTTTATTTCTAAAGGTGTATTTGTAGGACTAGAGAGTCTAGTACCGACCTATGTCATTGCCATCAGCCATGGGAATCTGCCCTGCATAGAGAATGTGGTCCTGGCCGTGGCCCAGATCAAGAATGCAGCTGCAGTGCAAAAGGCCATAGCCCACGATGATCAGCAGATGCATAGCATAAATGCTAACATGAAGCTAGCAATCTCTGCCATAAACATTACTTCCAAGGAGAAAGGGACTTCACTAGAAAGACAGGATCAAGAGGAAGGGTGTGGTCCTGTGAGTTTATATAGGGGTCACAGGCTTTATTTTTTGAGAAGCTTTTCAAAAAATGTGGAGGTTGAGGTCAAGTTAACATCTTCTCTCCATTTTTTCCCTTCCTACTTTCACATTAAAGACCCAGCTAGACAAAAAGCAAGAAGACTTTTGTAAACAGAATATGACAGCATCATCGGATCGTTGCTCAGCTTTACTTAAGGATATCTTCAATCCTCTGGAAGAAGATATAAAATGGGGGATTTATTCTAAACCAGGGGGATATCGTCTCTTTATCCAGAAGATGCAGGAGCTGAAGAAAAAGTACCTTCAGGAACCCAGGAAGGGAATACAGGTAACCAACATTTATCTCTCTGTCTGTTGCTCCCCATGGTCTGGCACTTCCCTCCCTTCATTCTCCCTCTGCCTCCTTTTCTTGGATCTGCTTTCTCCATGATGGCTTCATTCCCCAGCAAGCTCACCCCATGTTGGACCACAGCACCAACAGCTCCAAAATTAGAGCCCCCACTCGAAGAACAGAGACTCCCCATCCCTATTTATCAATCTCTTAAAAAGGATTCTGCTTTGTAGAGTGCCATGCTTGGCCAACCTGGAGCATGTGCATCTTGACCACCAGACACACCAGAGCCAAGAGAAGCAATTTCCAGAGGAAAAGATGGTAGGCAAAAAGATATTTCCTATTGCTATCTCCATTTTCTCTGGGTCTTAGAGTGAAGAAATTCTTCAGAGATACTTGGAGTCCAAGGAGGCTGTGACTGAAACACTTCTACAGACAGACCAGACTCTCACAGAGAAGGAAAAAGAGCTTGAAGGTGGGCAACAAGAGACTAGATAGCCTCAAAAGCATTTAAAAGTTCAAATAATTTGGCTGGGTGAACCTGGGGTCCTTAAACAATAGCAAAATGAGCAAAGATGCCTCCTACTAGCTGAAGTGAGCTCTGACTAGGGCATATGCAGCCAGGAGCAACAGCAACAGGTAAGTGTGCAGAGAAGAAAAAGCAACGTGGTCACCCATGAGCTTTTCTTCCTCCTTTCCTCCTGACAGAGCAACGTGTGAAAGCTGAATCTGCAGAGGCTTCAAGAAAAATGTTGGAGGGGATGCAGATAAAGACTCAGCAGATGATGGAGCAGAAAGAAAAGAGTTATCAGGAACATGTGAAACAACTGACTGAGAAGATAGAGAAGGAGAGGGCCCAGTTAATGGCGGAACAAGAGAGAACGCTCACTCTTAAACTTCAGGTATTGAATTGCATCACCTTGAGGTTTCTCTTCTCGTTTTCTCTCCACTCTCCCTGATCTCTTTGTGTGGCCATTAGACCATGAAGCCCAGAAGGACCTTTCTTACTCACTTATACTTTTCAATCACTGTCTGTCTGCCTGGCCTGGCCCTGCCTATGTCTGGCTATTAAAAATTGTATTTGAATTTATATCACATCTAGTCATTTATCAGTATATTCTTCAATCAAGGGTAACTATTATCTGCTAGGCATTATAAAAAATGTCTTATCTGTATCTTTTGCTTAATATTATATGAAGCAAGAACTGCTATGTCCCATGACTTAAGAGAAGAAATAGGGGTTCAGAAAAGAGTAAATAACTTTTATAGGGTCACACAGCTTGGTAAGATATTTGAATCACCTATACCATAATGACTGTTTTTCTGTCATATGTGGTATGACTTTCATTCTAAGAGAACCTGTGAGCAGAAAGACTCCTTAACTCTCACACGGGTGTCAGCATGCCACTCCTGACTGTTGTCTCTGTCATACTCCCAGTCTGTGCAGTGAGCGATATGCAGAAATCTCGTATGGACAGTTTCTGGCCTGGATTCCCTTATTTATATTATGCTACCTTTGCCCCCAATCTGTGAGGCTTAAATCAAATTCACTGATCTAAAATTCAGACACTTCATTTGATTTTAAGCATTTATGTTTGTGTTATATGTGTATATAAGAGTCTCTGTGTATATGTGTGTGTAAAAGTCTATAATGCATAGGGAAGATTTGAAAACAAACATATGGTTAAGAATAGTATAGGAAATGTAGAAGCCAAAGAACTCATATATATGACCCATGGACATGAACTAAAGAGGGAGAGTTGGGGGGAAGGGGTGTGCAGGGCAGAGGGGAGGGATGGGAAGATGGGACAACTGTAATAGCATAATCAATAAAATATATTTAAAAAATGTAAAAAAAAGAAAACAAACATATGATTAAGATTGCCCAAAAATGTTGTGTAGAATTAATGGCATAAAAGACCAAGACTTGTAATTTAAGCTTATCAATATATCAGAAGGTATAAGCCCCAAATCTTTCTTAGCTAAAGGAGGCTCAGGAAAAGTAATCAGGAGGCTAGGATGCACAAGAGAAAGAATAATAAAAATTAATGGAGAAAAGTTGAAGAAGAAGTTAAATACTAAAAAAATTCTATGAATGTGGAAAATAAATAGAAGTTAAGAGATTTGCTTACTGCTACAATTTATTCACAATTTGTCCCTTTTAGGAACAAGCCCGGTTACTGAAGGAAGGATTCAAATGTGAGAGCGAACAACTTCGTAAAGAAATGGAGAATCTCCAGAATAACATGAGGAGAAGGAAGAAATGTATCTTAAGCTAAAGACTTAAGGAATAAAACTTTCCTGTTCATTCTTTGCCGAAGGCATAACTCAAACAGTTTTAGAATTTGGAAAAATGTCACTACACTTGAGAAAAAGTGACCTTCTTTAATCTGATAAAAGGAATCTACAAAAAAACCTTCACCTAACATATTTAATGATGAAAAACTGAATACTTTGCCCTTAACTCAGGAACAAAGCAAGTATGTCTAGTCTCTCCAGTCTTGTTCAACATTATACTAAAAGGCTTAGTACAATATGGGGAAAAAAATAAAGGCATATAGATCAGAAAGGATAAAATAAAGCTGTCTTTATTCACAAGCATTATGATGATCAATATAGGAAAATATCAGGGAATCTAAAAATGAAAAATAAAACCTCTTGGAACAAATAAGTGACTTTAACAAGGTTGTAAGATCAACACACAAAAACCAATTTTCAACTGTATTTCTATACAAAAACAATGACCAATTGGAAACCAACATCTAAAAACAATATCACTTACAATGGCCATTTTTTAAAAAATGAAATAGGTAGAAATCTAACAACACATGCACAGGATCTCTATGCTGGAAACCATTCTAAGACCAAGAGCTTATGGAATCAAACGTGACCCATGGATATCCTTAGATTCCAACTCCCTTGCAGTTTTTATGATGTTCCTTTTACTTATTGTAGAAGATGCAAGAACCTTCTTTATAGAGTTAGCCCTGACAAAGCATGTGCCCCTTATTCATTAAGTCCCACTGAGCACTAAAAATATGTCCATTGTGTGTGTTAGGCTTTTATCTAAATAGAAAAAACATGGCCCAGAACTCAGAATGCCACATAATATTCCTACTATACACACACGCACACTCAAACACACACACACACAAGCACATCCCACCCTTCCCACCGAGAGTTCTTTGACAAACAGGATTTCATAGAACACAAGAAAGTTGAACTTAGCCAGTTCTTATTATGGAGATTTTTTCCCCACCTAACTTCAAAACAGAGTCCCTAGAAAATTAGATGAGCCTACAGGAAAAGCAGTAATTGCCTAGGCTATAGGGATCATTCATTCAAAAAATATTCTTTGAGGAACTACCACATACTCCTCCAAGGAGTGGGGACATAGTTGTAGACAATATTCTATGGTGAATACAGACATTAAACAAGTAAGTGCAGAAAACTAAATTCCCAAGAAATTGAGGGGAGAGGATTTCTGACTTAGGAAGGAGTTGATCTACTCCCCTTACCCCAAGATATCTCAGAGGCCTCCTTAGTATGTCTTAACCATATTCCTGTATCAGTCAATTAGTAAAAAAAAAAAAAAAAAAAAAATTAAACAAACAAAAAAAGAAATTAAGTTGGGAGGGAGAGATTGGAAGAGAGAGAGCGCCCAACACCTGGCCCCCAAACACAACTTCGGTAGTGTACCCTGCTCATAGCATCTCTCTTCTGGAGTGGACTGGTGAGCAAAAGAAATGAAGAAAGCAATGAGCTCCATCTAGTGGCCAATATTTTTATTTCACTTCACAGTATTTTATCACCACATTTTATCACCAGAGTTTGTTCTTAATTATTGCCTGTCTCTCCTACTAAACTTTGAGCTCCGTCTGGGCAGGAACATTGCCTATTTTGTTTATCACAGACTCAGCGTGAAGGGTTCAGGGCACATGGTAAACCATAAATATTTTTAAACATACGAGTGAACACCTTACATGAACAGTTTATCATCCCAGCACCATTCCTGATGCTTCTCCCTGAAAGTTTAACATTTGATTATTTAATATCCTATTGAACTTTCCAGAAACTTTATAGTTATTTACATTTCTGTGCTATTTGGAATAGAATATACTCCCCCCCTCTCCAAAAAGGGTTTCATCATTATCCCTTCTTTATAACCCTAGAGAACCTAGAGTTGTTCTACATCCACCATTGCTCAGAGGATCTACCTGACATAGAGCACACAGTGCTGACCAGTAGCAGGCACTGCACACTGTGACAAATTGAAGAAGCAAAGGGCGGTCCCCACTGAAACCCTCCAGGAGCTGAGATCCTACATAGAACCTGTAAGAGCCTCTCAAAGCTTAAGAGCTCCAACATGAACGCAAATCAGGAACTCCAGAGGCAAAGCCAGACTGAGGAGACACAGACCCTTCCTCAGAAGAGCAATGCCTATCAGGTTCTAACAGAGTGGTACTCACTTATGCAGTGACATTTTCTAATTCTATTAGCCAGAAGCCACACACTTAGTCCACGTCTTGAAGGACACAGTACTTGCCAAAGTTTCCACAAGGTCAATTTTTATTGCTATATCCTATACATGGACCTATTGTTTTGAATAAATTTTTTTCCTACCAATTTGATTTGTAAGGTCAAAATTTATCTTCTCTATTTAAAAATTGTTCAGACACTATGAAAAATTTCTCAGTGACTCAAGTAACCAGCGCTGAAATAAAATTGCTATAAATCCAGCATATAAATGTACATGTGGACAGACAGACAGGCAGCAGACATAGAGATCAATAGATACATAGTTAACCTGGGCAGACTTTCTATGGGTAAATATACAATTTCTATTATGATTTTTAAATACTTAAACTAATGTTTGTACAGCTATTAGTATCTAGCTGGAAAGCATTTACTTTAATGATACATACACACATAAATCTCGTATTTAAAATAGCTACATGGGGCTGAAAACTGGACATAACTCTTGACAAATATAACTGTACATATTTAAAGTGTACAATGTGCTGATTCTATATACATATGCATTGTGGAATGACTTCCAAGGTCAATATAATTACCACAACCATCACCTCACATAGCTAACAGTTAACTTGTGTTTGTGTGTAATGAGAACGTTTGAGATCTACTCTCAGCAACTTTCAAGAATGTAACTCTTTAGAGCAGGAATGTAAGGTGGGAAAGGCTTTAGGAACTTCAAACCCAGACCTACTTGCCTTTTTTTCCTAGAGCAGGTATTTCTTAGTACAACTCTAGGGTTATAAGATAAAGGGAAAATGTCCTGCCTGCCGCATTCTTGCATTGTTGGTACCCAGAAGTGACAGCCACCTCTTGAGAGGCATTTCCAGGTAATGAGGCATTGCCAATATCTGCCACCTTCATCTCCTCCCTGTCACTCATCTATTGTCACCTGGAAGGCCCTGTAAAAGTAAAGTGAGATGCCTTTGCTAAGCAAACTAAAAGAGTCACTAAACTGTCACAGCCATTCCATGACTGCATATCAAAAACCCCATATAAATAAGTTAAAACAAACTGATTTCCCTCTCATGTAAATACAGTCCAGGGCTGGAGTGGTGGCTCCATGATGTTAGGGCTCAGGCTCCTGCTCTGCCATCTTCAGTTTGTAGATTCTACCAGTGGTCCAAGGTGGCTGCAGCCACTGTGTCTGCATGCAGACTGCCAGGGAAACCACAAACCCAGGAAGTGATAAAGGCACACTCTACCCCTTTAAAACATTTCCTGGAAGCAGCATACCCAGTTTCCATTTATGTCCTCTGGGCCAGAATTTAATCTTATGGCCGACCAAGCTACAAGAGAGGCTGGAAATGCAGTCTTTCTACCAAATGCCCATGTACTCTGATGAAGTTTGAAGGTTCTATTACTATTGGACAAGAGAATACTAAATATTGGAGAATAACCAGCTCCCCCCTTAAGATTCTTTTCCTTTTTCTTAAAAAACAACTTTATAGCACTTACTAAGAAGCAAGTATAGCTCTCAGTTTTTCCAGGTCTCTGAAATGAGCTAGTAGCAGTATAAGTAAGGTTCTAGAATCCACGTTTTACAGATGAGGAAACTGAAGCACAGATAAACAAAGTAGCTGGCACAAAGCCACTCAGCTAGAAAACTGCAGAGCTGGGATTTGAACCGGACAGTTTGGCTCACCCACTATACTATACTATCTTCTCTCTGCTAAATTTCAGAATATTTTTAGTATTTTATATGAGGCGAAGGAAAAGGCTTTATTTATCAATATATAAGAGAGATACCGTCTTTTTATTTAGAATACAAATCAGCAGAAGACATAAGGAAAACATATTTATTAGCTATGAACTCTCGGGAGTCACTCATATTTCTCATTAAACACCAACATGAGTATAAGGAATAACCCAAGTCTTAGCACATGAACAAAGCATTCAAATGCCCAGCATTTGGTCATTCTGTCACTTAATGGACATGCATGTAAACCAATAACAACAACAAAAGATGGCAAATTAGGACTTCCGGCCAAGATGGAGGCATAGGTAGACACACTGTGCCTCCTCACACAACCAAAGGAAGGACAACAACAAATTTTAAAGCAAAAAACAACCAGAACTGACAGAAAATCAAACCGTATGGAAGTCCAACAACCAAGAAACTAAGAAACATACATCCAGACTGGTAGGAGCGGGGGAGAGGACTCACACGGGGGTGGCGGCTGGCGGATCCGGGAAAGGCGAGGCTGGCTGGGAGAGGTGGCGGCTGCGGACTGGGCGTCCCACTCACTTTTGTGGATAAACCGGGAGGAACAACTGGGGAGCGAGACAGACCGCACAACCCAGAGTTCCAGCGCGGGGAAATAAAGCCTCAAAGCCTCTGATTGAAAACTCCTGTGGGGGTTGAGGCGGCGGCAGCAGGAGAAACTCCCGGACTCACAGGAGAGCTCCTTGGAGAGACCCACAGGGTCCTGGAGCATACATAAGCCCTCCCACCGGGAATCGGCACCGGAACCAGCACCAGAGGGGCCCAATTTGACTGTGGGTGGTGCGGAGGATCACTGAGGGCCAGCAGAGAGTGGAGCAACCGCCATTGTTCCCTCTTGGTCCCCTCCCCCACAAACAGCGTCACTACACAGCAACGTGGCCGCCCCGTCCTGGTGAACACCTAAGGCTCCGCCCCTTACTATGTAACAGGTGCGCCAAGACAACAAAAATGGCCCGAATGAAAGAACACATCAAAGTTCCAGAAAAAATACAACTAAGTGACCAAGAGATAACCAACCTATCAGACGCACAGTTCAAAACACTGGTAATCAGGATGCTCACAGACTTGGTTGAATTTGGTCACAAATTAGATGAACAAATGAAGGATACGATAAGGGAAATGAAGAAAAATGTACAGGGAACCAACAGTGAGGGGAAGAAAAATGGGACTCAAATCAATGGTGTAGACCAGAAGAATGAAAGAAACATTCAACCAGAACACAATGAAGAAACAAGAATTCAAAAAAATGAGGAGAAGCTTAGGAACTTGCAGGATGTCTTTAAACGTTCCAATATCCGAATCATAGGGGTGCCAGAAGGAGAAGAGGAACAGAAAGGAATTGAAAACTTATTTGAACAAATAATGAAGGAGAACTTCTCTACTTTGGCCAAGGAAATAGACTTCCAGGGAGTCCAGGAAGCTCAGAGAGTCCCAAAGAAGTTGGACGCAAGGAGGAACACACCAAGGCACATCATAATTACATTTCCTAAGATGAAAGATAAAGAGAAAATCTTAAAAGCAGCAAGAGAAAAGGAGACAGTAACCTACAAAGGAGTGCCCATCAGACTGTCAGCTGATTTCTCCAAAGAAACCTTAAAGGCGAGAAGGGGCTGGCAAGAAGTATTCCAAGCCATGAAAGGCAAGGACCTATGTCCAAAATTACTCTATCCAGGAAAGCTTTCATTTAGAATGGAAGGGCAGATAAAGTGCTTCCCAGATAAGGTCAAGTTCAAGGAGTTCATCATCACCAAGCTCTTATTCTATGAAATGTTAAAGGAACTTATCTAAGAAAAAGAAGATCAAAAATAGGAACAGTAAAATGACAACAAACTCACAGCTATTAATAACTGAACCTAAAACAGAAACAAAAACACACTAAGCAAACAACTAGAACAGGAACAGAATCACAGAAATGGAGATCACACGGAGGGTTATCATCAGGGGCGTGGGTGCGGAGAGAGGGGGGAAAGGTACAGGGAATAAGTAGAATAAATGGTAGGTAGAAGATAGACAGGGGGAGGTTAAGAATAGTATAGGAAATGTAGAAGCCAAAGAACTCATATATATGACCCATGGACATGAACTAAGGAGGGGGAGTGTGGGGGGAAGGGGTGTGCAGGGCGGGGGGTGGGGAGGAGATGGGACAACTGTAACAGCATAATCAATAAAATATGTTTTAAAAAAAAGGGCAAATTAAACATGTTTACATTCTCTCTCTACTTAAGGCCCACTAGTATAACAGTAAGGAGATTCTTTCAAGCCCCGTGAGAACAAAAACAACAAACGAAATGACAGTGGCAAAAAAAGTATAGAACTTATAAAGCAAATGGGCAGGTGATACTTGACGGCAAACTTAAACAAGCTGAATCCTACACTAGCCATGAAGGAAGCCAAAAGACCAACTCAATTTACCCGCGCTGAACTCTCCAAAGGTTCAAGACTAAATATAGGAGAATCATTTAAAGGCCTTCCTAAGAAACAAGCAGATCCCCAGTCTCCACCCCTGGTCTGCTGTAGCCCCACCAATGGGCCCCTCTTCACCTCAGCAGATTAGCAGTTTACTGGTATACTCTGGAGAGGGTAAACAGAGAGTGTCTGAGTTTAGAAGAAAACAGCAATAAAGACAAATTGGAACTTTGAGCAAACGTAATCAGTCGGGAGGGTCTCTGGAAAGAACTAGAACTTAAGGAAGTTCTCACACACTACTGTAATGCAAAGAACCACAGACATGAGAACCCTAGAGGAAAAACTTGATGTTTCTAGTAAACCTCTATGGTTCTTTCTCTGCCTTTAACTTCCTTTCCCTTTTTTAAAATACCCCTGCATGTCGGCACTCAGGCCAATGGGTTGCAACCCTCTCTTTTTCCAGAATAAATCCTTTTTGGTGACAAAACACCTGGTCAATTATTATTTTTCAGTTGACACCAGGTACAGTTGATAGTGGAGATGAAGTGCTGAAATCGAGGAAATAAGTGAATGCCAGCATAATGTTGAGATCTTTAGCCTTCTTTCCCTGCACTGCCACCACCCAAGTCACCAACCTCATCTCTCACTCCAACAAACTCCTAACAGATCTCTTGCTCCTACTCTTGCCAACCCACAAGTCTCACCTTTAAGGCCGCTAGACAATCGTTTTTTAAGTTGAATTAAGATCCCATTATTCCTCCATCTAAGATTTTCCAATGGCTGCTTCAGAATAAAATCCAAACTCCTTTCTGTGGCCTTCAAGACTCTGTGTGACCTGGTGCTGCCTTCCTCTCCATCCTGACCTGGAAGAACTTTCCGCCTGCATCACTATGTTTTAGACACACTGGTCTCTCTCTCATTCCTTAAACATGCCAAGTTTGTTTCCATTTAAGGGCCTTTTCAGCTGCTGTTTCCCTTTCTAGAATCACTTTTTGCAAGGTTGATGCTTCATCATTAAATTCTGGGTTTAAATATCAGCTCTTAAAAAAAAAAAAGTGTAAGAAGCCTTTCCTGACCATCCCATACAAACTGTCTGCTGTTTTTACCCCTCATTGTTTCTTTTTTTTTTAATTACTTTATTGTTTTTCAATTACAGTTTGCATTTTCCCCCTACCCCAGCCAATCCCACTCCCCTCCCCCGCTCCCACCCTCCCTCTTGGTTATGTCCATGTGTCCTTTATAGTGTTTCCTGGA
>VMDR010022351.1:0-15983 GCA_007922815.1 Macrotus californicus
AAGTGTGGTTTTTTTCTTAACAGCCATTCCCCCTCCTAACCCTTTAACTTGGTTATTTTGCCTCTTGCTGAGAAACATTTGAAGTAATCACCTTGGCTCCATGTTTTTATTTTAGAAAATATTTAAAAATAGCCAAGCTTTAGTGATACAAAAGTCAGAGAGGAAGAAAACATCACTTCAGCCAATTATATTGTTTTCTTATTAAGTCCTTGGGAAATAAATAACCATGGGTATTGTTTCTTTCCATTTAACATTTCCCTATTCCACTGTTGTTTTAAATTGCCTCTTCACAACTAGGTAGTGGACATCCTGTTTAAATTGGGATGACAAACATAAACTTTTTGTAAAATTCTAGGGCTGTGTCTGTCTAATCCTGTCTTGCAGATAAATTTTCTTGTCTCTGCCAAAAAGGTTGAGGAAATTCTATTTGTATTACTCATCACTTTCTTTGCTTTGTGGCTGATTAAATGTCTTCAGCCTCCTAAAGGAGATCTAGAAAATAGATGACACTGAATTTGAATCTTTATGAACCATGTCCTTTTTTTGTATCCACCTTTCAACAAGTGTTTTTATTAATTGCTGGATTAGAACAAATAAACAGGGCACCATCTTTGCCTTAGGACCAGACAGTGTTGTTAGGACAACAACAGAATGAATAAAATATGGGATAAGAACTGTAATATAAGAAATGTTTTGGCTTTCTGGAGAAGAGTGATAAATTTGGGGACATTAAAAAAGGCTTTATGGAGGAAATAACACTTGAACCATGTCAAATAGAATGAGTAATCATTCAAATGATAGCACAGTGCTTCTTGGCATGTAGTAAGTGCTTGGCACATAGTGCACATTAAAGTTTAGCTATCTCATCTAATATATCATTCTCACATTTCAGATGAGGAAGCAGGCTCAAAGAGTTGTTTATACAAGGTCTCATAGCTAATAAGTGGGGGAGTTGGTATTTCAGTGGAAGTTTGATCATGTGCTAAAGCTGGCTAACTGTGGGGCCAGCTATTTAGCTTTTAGGAATTTTAGGCTTGGAACATCATCCTGGACACCAAAAAGGTTGTGGGTTTGATCCTCACTCAGGGCATCAGTCTAGGTTGCAGGTGTGATCCCCAGTCAAGTCACATATGGGAGGCAACCTGTTTCTCACATCGATGTTTCTTCCCTGGCTGGTATGCCTCAGTTGGTTGGACATTGTCCTGCAAACCAAAAGGTGGTGGGTTCAATTCCTGGTCAGGACACATGCCCATGTTGCAGGTTTGGTCCCTGGTTGGGGTGTGTGCAAGAGGCAACTAATGTTTCTGTCTCACGTCAATGTTTCTCCCTTTCTTTCTCCTTCCTTTCCCCTCTCTCTGGAATCTGTAAGAAAATAATAATTAAAAAAAATTAGCAAGCTGGTTGTTAAACAGGTCATTATGAAACATAAACTTAATATTAAATACATTGTATTGAAAGGTGTTATTTAGCCTTGGCTGGTGTGGCTCAGTGGATTGAGCTCTGGCCTGCAAACCAAAGGGTCACTGGTTCAATTCCCAGTCAGGGCACATGCTTGGGTTGCAGTCCAGGTCCTTAGTATTAGTAGTGGGTGCACGAGAAGTAACCACACATAGGTGTTTCTCCCTTCCCCTCTCTCTAAAAATAAATAAATAAAAATCTTTAAAAAAAGGTGTTACATTAAATTACATTATAAATTATTTGTAATATAAATTACAATTAAAGTGCATAAACTTAAAATACCATTATTATGAAACCATAATAAATACTAACTACTCTTGAGGTAATTTTTATCTATAATATTCAATACAGTATATAAAACTGCCATTGTACATCTTTTCTCAACCCCACATTCAGTGATACCACAATTGGTATTTGAAACTATCCATGTTATTTACACCATGGAAATTGGCAAGTGCTATATAAACATCAGGATTTGATTTTTGTTGATTGTCTTAGACCAGGGGTGTCAAACTCATTTTCACCAGGGGCCACATCAGCCTCATGTTTGCCTTCAAAGGGCTGATTTAATTTTAGGACTATATAAATGTAACTACTCCTTAACAGTTAAGTGAGAGCTCGGCACTGGCACTGGATAAAACAAGGTGCTGGGCCGGATTCAGCCCATAGGCCTTGTGTTTGCCACCCGTGGTCTAGGCGTATAGTGATGGAGAAAATACTGATGCAGATTAAACTGAAGTATGTCATATCTGTAGCTCTGATATATTTTGAAAAACAGGAAAATTTAAGGAAATTTAAAAGCATCATTGATGAATCTGTGAAGTTTTGACACATCTTTGTTTTTTTTCACTTTTGACTTAAAAAAAGAAAGAAAGAAAGAAATGTGCTGGAACCATACCCTAAGTGCCTAGAGTCTATTTAGCCCCAAAGGCATGGACCACTGTATGATATATGGTGTTTGCTAGACCGGAAAGTGAGAAGGGCATTCTAGGAAGAGGAGACAGCAGGTTCAAAAACATGGTCTGGTGAATGCTTAGGTTATGTTTTCAGAATAAGAAGTTTAATGTGGAAAAGAATAGTAAGTGTGGTAAAACTGAACCAGGTTGGTTGGGCCCAGTACATAAAGGACTTTGGATTTTGTCCTATCCTTTTGTTTTGGTTGGATTGTAGAAGGAAGGTAGTTAATGCGGAGTGGCAGTTTGGAGGATAGGAAGGATGAAATACTTTACCTGGCATTTTGTTAGGTGCTTGCATAGTCTTATTTCAATCCTCACACTAATCCTGGGAGACAGTATCCCATATTTACAGATAGGGGAATGGAAACTCAGGTTAGCAACTTACTAAAAACTCATCTAGTAAATGGAGAGGGATAGGTGTGAGTGAGCAAAGATCAAATGACATGCTTTTACAATAGTCTGGAAGAAAAAGACAGTGAGGGCCTGAACCAAGACAATGAAGATGGGGAAGTTGGATTTGAAGAATGTGATAGATGTATTTTCCATATCTTATTTAAAAAAATAATATGGGATGAGCCAGCAGATAAAGATTGGAGATTTGTTGGCTTTTGGAAATAGTGTTTGAGATGCTTGGGGGCAGTGTGGTGGTACTAGGACCTGGAGCTCAGGAAAGATTGTTGATAGAAATTAGGGAGTTTTCAGCCATTAGTATATAGGTAAAATCATGGAAGAGTTTAAGATTATTCAAGAATATTGGTAATAAAAATAATGGCTGAAATTATTGAACACTTTGTACATGTTTTAGCATACAGCTGTCCTGAACACATATGTAAGTTTTCATTTCTCATATCATGGCTAGGTAGATGCAACTGTCTCAGCTTTACAGATAAAGACACTGAAGCACAGAAAAGAGTAAAAATAACTTTGCAAAGTCATACAAGCTAAGAAAGCAGAGCTGGTGTTTCTACTTCTGCAGTGTGGTTCTAGAGCCAGCATGCAGTGAGAGAAGAGGACCAAAGAAAGCTCCTAGAAATCACAAAATTTAAAGGATGGTTAAAGAGGCAGCAAATGAAAGATTGAGTTGGAGTAGTCTGAGCTTTAGAAAGAGAATAAGAGGTAGAAGAGAGTAAAGAGGGGATAAATGGTGATGGAGACCTGACTTGGGGTTGTGAACATACAATATACAGGTGACGTATCATAGAATTGTATATCTGAAACCTATATAATTTTATTAATCAATGTCATCCCAATAAATTGCATTTAAAAAAATAAAACAGAATAAGCCCTGGTTGGTATGGCTTAGTGGATTGAGTGCCAGCCTACAAACCAAAGGGTCACCAGTTTGATTCCCAGTCAGGGCACAGGTCAGGGGTTGCAGGTCAGGTCCCCAGTAGGGGGTGTGTGAGAGGCAACCACACACGGATGTTTCTCTCCCTCTCTTCCTCCCTTCCCCTCTCTCTAAAAATAAATAAATAAAATCTTTTTAAAAATTAAAAAATAAAACAAAAAGAAAGGCTAAGGAAAAGGTTATATCTTGAATAGAATTTCAAGCAGCGGGGTGGTATAATCAGTTTATTCAAACTGAAGAGACAGCAGATGATGACTGCAAATGCCAGTGGCTTTCTGTTGAATAAAAGTAACATGAGAATGCTTTGTTTTTCGTGTTTGAAGATTTTTGTTTCTGCTCATCACTTAGTAGTCTGCATTTGTTGTTTCTGTTGTTCCAGCCTTTCCCTACCCATAGTCTTTCAAGCTGTCTGTTCCATACCCAGCCTTAAAGAGATTTAGTGAAGACCAGCTTTTATTTAGTATGGGCTATTTTGGTGAATTAGACCATATAAAAATGTCTGAAATACAATTAGGTGTGAAAAGTGGCAGTATTCTGTTTTTGATATGGTTAAAGATTGATCCAGGGGGTTTGCTGTTTTTCCACACATACATATTTTGAGACGGGTTAGTTAGCAACTCTAGAATCATTTAGTATCTACTCTGAATAGTTTAAAACCAAGAATTAGTCAGATGTAAGCCATTCTGCTTACATGCCAGAAATAAAGATTAGTCCTCTAACAGTCTTCAAACTTTAGCAGTGGAATTCCCCCTCTCCCCACCCCACCCAAACAAAACCTTAAGTCAGAACCAAATGAATGGTTGACTTTATATGCTTAGCCTCCTTTTCCCTCTGGAAGAGCGCCCAAGCATCTCCCTATGCAGCATAATTTGGAACTTACTCAATGACATGTCTTTGAAAATAGAGGAGTGGTGAATGGAAGTAGGGGTGGGAGATCTGTTTCAAAATTGAAGAAATGTAGAGATTCTGTAGCCTCAGCATCTCATGTAGATGTGTTGGTTTACTTAGTCTGGAGGGAGAAGGGTGAGGAAGACATACATCTTATAGGAGGTGGGGAGCCTATAGCATTGGCTTTGATTGCCGTAGATTAAGGGACATAATGACACGGGACTCTTAACCTGTAGCTGCTCAGGAGTTTCATATAGAGGAGAAAAAGCTGTTCCTTGAATTAAGACGAAAATGATCTCTTTTACCATTGAATCCTGAATGCCTTTAAATGAGCAAGAAGAACGGCTCTTGAGTGTGGTAGTTAGTGCAGATTATTTCTTCTGCCTTTCTCCACAGAAGCAGGTAATACAGTTTAAATTTTCATGTTGCTACCACTTCTCCTGGACCAAATTCTTCTAGTTATAACAACTAGCTTAATAAGTAGTGCCCTGATGGTTTTTGTCCCTTGCTGAATAAACAGTTCTTCATTGAACTGATTCAAGTCCAGTTAGCCATAGGGAGAAGATAACAAGTTATGAGATGATATCATAAATTAAACATTATAGGACAGTGTATACTAAAGTGCTAATTTTACATTATGAGACCCAAATGCAAAAGAAGAATAGAAAGACTAGTTAGGATGGAATCAAGACATTTTTATGGAAGACTGGGTTTAAGTTTGAGTTGGGTCTGAAGGATGTATAGGAAAAGATAGTGGAAAGATGAAGAAAATGGCTAACTCTCAAGTTTGAACTATTAGATATGAAGAGGAAAGGGAAGATGCGGCAGTTGCTCTTCTTTATAACTCATTTGCACTTAACTGCTGTTGTAATATCTGGTGGTTCTTATGAGGTAATTAGTACTTGTATAAATATGTCAGGGTTAAACATTTGGCTGTTTCACTTGTGTAATGAAGCCATTTTGGCTTCGTGTAAACTTTTCTGGTAATCGGTATGGATAAAACATAAAACTTTTAAAGTGCTTGCATGTAAATTTATTTGCACTCTAAATTTTGTATTTCCAAATTTTGTCTTTGCATTTGTTTTTCATTATAAAATATAACGAAATTATAAAAAGTACAGAAAATGAAAGAAAAGTCACCCATAATTTCTCTACTCATTTTGGTATTTTTCTTCTTTATACAAGTGGTTTATGCAGTTATTCTGTAGATATTTTATCCTGCTTTTTTCTCCTTAAATATCTATTCAGATATTTAACCGTACTTAGCCATTTTTGGACATCTGTATATTAGGCACTTTTCTTTAATCCTTTATCATAATTCTGTAGAATAGTTAAGATTATTTTTATTTTATGGGTAGGGAACTGAGGAATAAGGACTGTGGTATGAACAGCAGGTTAGGGTTATTCAAAAAGGAATATATAAAGGAAAGTTATTTAAAAAGGAATAACTTTTTCAAGACACAGCTTGTAGAAGAGCTGGAATTTGTCTTGCCTCAAAGCTTTTTTTGTTAAACTTTGCTGCATCTTCACATTTATCATTTACAATAGTTAACAATGTTCTGTTACCTACTGATGCCAGTAGCCAGTAACCTATTTGTGGATATATGAGGAGAGCATAATTAATTGAGCACTTGGATTTAATCCAAGTCCCTCATCACAAGTATCAAAATGGAGTGAATTGGATCTATTCTATCTGACCTTGTGAAAGTTGGTGTTAAGGCAGCAGGAGTAAAGAGGAACTCGAATGGTTCTGGATAATGTTATAAAATTGAGTGGGAAGGATTTTGTCTACTCCACTCTCACTTTTTACACAGACTACAAGATTGTGTCACTTTAGTGGCAGAGCTAGAACTGGACCCAGACAAATTCTTGGGTTGAAATGACAAGTTCAGTCATATATGCCATGTTACTTATAGTCCTTAAGCCTGCAACGGGATGGGGAGAGGAACAGTGTGGAGCACTTCAGGGTATATACTGCAAAAAATGGTAACAACGATTTAAAGCAAACTTTGAGTCATCTGAAAAGTATTTATAAAAACACTGATAACTGGGCTCTGCCCCCAGACTTACTAAACTAGAAATTTTATTTAGTAAATTCCCTAGGTATTTCTTACGTGATTAGAAGTGACTGAAGAAAAGTTACTCAGTTTGTATAAGTCATCATCTGGGAGTACTTGGCAGAGTCTTGTCCTTTCTCACCTATTGAATGAATGTCTTTGGAGGTGAGACCTTGGAATCTGCATTCTGTCAGCTCTGTAGGTGATTCACTTGAATTTAAAGTTTGAGATCTCCTAGATCATTATGTATGTCATTAGTCATCAAATTCTTCAGTAATTTTTGGCCTGGTACTTAATCATGCTACTGGTTTTCCATTTTTGGGTCCAACCCTTAGAGCAGACTTAACAGGACACAAATGCAGAATCTTCATGCTGGAAGTAGGGGGACTTGACAAGCTATTACAAACCATATTTGTTTAATTCTATACTGAAGTGTTTTGAGAAATTTGTTTTATTGTGAAATTAGTTTTAGTTTACATGTAGTTCTTATTGAAGAGCCAAGGAGTGATTCAGAGAATAGTCAAACCTGTCAAACCATTTTATTTGGTTTGAAACTAGTGTTTTCTAATTTACTTTTAGTTAAGCCAAAAATGTTAATGCATCTTATATTTTTTAAGATTTTATTTAGCCTTGGCTGGTGTGGTTCAGTGGATTGAGTGCCGGCCTGCAAACCAAGGGGTCTCTGGATTGATTCCCAGTTAGGCACATGCGTGGGTTGCTGGCCAAGTCCCCAGTAGTGGGCAAGTGAGAGGCAACCACACATCGATGTTTCTTTCCCTCTCTTTCCCCCTCCCCTCCTCTCTTTTATTTATTTTTAGAGAGAGGGGAAGGGCGGGGAGAAAGGGAGAGAAACATTGATATGAGAGAGAAACATCCGTCTGGTTGCCTCCACCTGGGGACTGAACCCACAATCCAGGCATGTGCCCTGACTGGGAATCAAATTAGTGACCGTTCGATTTGCAGGAAGACGCCCGACGACATGAGCCACAGTGGTCAGGGCTATGTGTCTGTTTTATCCTTTGTTCTGTTACTAGTCAGATTATTTAGGTACTGAAAATAGTGGATTATCCAGTCTTTTTACTTCTTACCCTTTTAGAGAAATGTATATAGAAGCTCAGCTGCTAATTAACAGTTTTGGAAAAGGATTTGATAGTAGGAAAGGTTATTAATTAATGCATTTACTTCATCTTGGTGCTCCTACTTCAGTTCCCAGAACTTCATTCCAGCTAACCGTCCATTTCTGCACCTAGAAAAATTCAAAGGGGGGATGAGAAGAAAGAAGATATTTTTATAAATTATTATAGCCCTACTTTAAGTTGAAGAACTGATGGGAAATATTTTTGTTCCTTCATCTGTGGAAGGCAGAATATTATATAATAACTAAGTCTTTCTGTTCTTCGACTCATTTAACTTCTGTTTATAGCATCAGAAACTATAAATATTGATTCCATAAGCCGTATAAAGCAATGAAAGTGATTTTAATATCATATTTTTTCATGTTAGCCTATCTAAGCATTCTTATTTTTTAGCCAGGGGTACTGAAATGTGTGTTCTTTTCTATCAAGGTCCATTAGGACATAGGAAAAATTAGTTGGGGGCCATATAAGTAAATTTAATTTGGAGGTGGGGGATGAACAGCAGATTGTAAAGCTGATAAAATACCCCCAAAATAAATATAAATATGCCTCAGTTGTGTTTTATGGCCCACTTGAAAGTGGAGGGAGGAGGAGTGGTAGTAGAAATGAGAAAGGATATTAAACTAAATAGGAAAAATAAATACTTAAAACACAAAAAATATGTTGACTCTTTTGGCTATAAAGGTTTGGGGGAGTCAAAAAGTACACATTGAATATGCCAAGGTTGTGAGTTTCATCCCCAGCCAGGGCACATACAAGAAGCAACCAGTGAATATATGAATAAATGGAATAACACATTGATGGTTCTCTCTTCAAATCAATAAAAAAAAATAAAGTTGTAAATATATAAAAAAAAAAGTCAGGTTGATCTTCAACTGCCTGAATGGGGGTGGGGGTTGGTTTCCCTCATCACTTTTGTTCAAGGGCCAACTGTGTGTGTATGACAGGAAGAGATTTCAAATGTGCAGACTTTTGACTAACATTGCCACCTTGTGGCTTTTAGGGTATTTCCTCTAGAGACAGAAGTTTTGTATTTTATAATTACAGATAAAATGCAGAGGTGGGATAGGTGGATAGTATAGGTATTAACCTCTAAGGACCAGATATTGAGGGCTAGAAACTTCTTCCCTGTTTATAGTTTCTCATAGCTTAATCTTTATTTCTTAAGATTGTTTATTTAGTGTCTTTATTGTTCTTTTTGAGGGTGTGGGCTGATTTCAAGATCAGGATGAGTGTCCTACTAGAAATTTTAGAGTGGGATGTGAGAGTAAAATCTTGCTCTGCTATTTCCCCCTCTTTGTTTATGCCAATACAACATCCTCAAGCCTTAGGAACACACATATCTTCCCTTCTTTTTAGCATTTGGGCTGTGTTTTGGTTAACTAGGACTTACAATTTTTGTATTTGTGCTTGAAGATCTTATGCTTACCTCTTTGTACCTGGGAGCAGCCAGTCTGTGGCAGGAGCTTACCCTGGACTGGCTACTCTGGCCTGTTCCTACTGCGGACCTCACTGTAGCTGCCTCGCACATGGTTCTAAAGAGTACTATTTTAAAAAGTGGTAGGCAGGTTCCACATGACAACACTTATGGGGGAATCCAGCTTGCCATACTACTTCCCCTGCTACGATGATGAGTCAGTAGCATCTACATGTATGAAAGCTGGAGTGTCCAACAGACACATTATGTTGTGCTTATGGCAGTTCTGGCTGGGACTTGGACCCATTGATGATCCAAGTTTACTTTTATGTGTCGTTCTGCTCTTTTCCCTTTACTGTATATCCATCATCATTCTTATCCCCTCTCCACTCCCCCCCCACCCTCCTGCATTTTGTTTATTAAATATTACCAGGATAGGACTGGTTGATTAGAAATGTCAAATATAGCTGACTTATAGGTGAAGTCCTTTGACCATAAATTGTCAAAGTGTTTAGTAGAATTGTTCCCAGTGGTAACAGGAATTTTATGAGAGAAAATCTGCTATAAGGTAAGTCTTTCATAGAAACCTTACAAGGTTTTAATGTCCAAAAGTGGTTAAAAATAATGATCCTTGTGTTAGAACCTTCTCTGTATTCTTTTCTCATTCTAAAAGACTTGTAAGAAATAATTACTAGGCATTTTTTTTTTTTTTTGCTAAAATAGCCTTGTGTTTTATGACTTCTGTAGGTCTGAGGAAATACCACATTTTAAGGTTTTATAAATTGTTTAAGATAACTCTTTTTTTATGTCTTAAAATTTTTTACTGATTTTTAGAGAGGTGAAAGAATTGATACTGATTTGTTGTTCCACTTATCTGTGCATTCATTGGTTGATTTGTCTTGACTAGGGATTGAACCGTCAACCTTGGCATGTGGGGATGATTCTCTAACCAACTGAGCTACCTAACCAGGGCCAATAACTTGTTTTTAAAGATGACTTTTAAAAAAGATTTTATTTATTCATTTTTTTAGGGAGAAGGGGAGGGAGAAAGAGAGGGAGAGAAACATCAATGTGTGGTTGCCTCTTGCATGCCCCCAACTGGGGACCTGGCCTGCAACCCAGGCCTGTACCCTGACTGGGAATCGAACTTCTGACCCTTTGGTTTGCAGGCCAGTGTTCAGTCCACTGAGCCACACTAGCCAAGGCTAAGATAACTTTTTAATGTAGCCAATTTTTGCAGAAAATTAATTGGAAACTGTTATACCCCCATTTTATTAACTTTCTATTTTGAAATAATTTTAAACAGAAATTTCAAGAATAGTGAAAAGAACTCCCATATACCCTTCATCCAGATTTACTAAAGTGTGTTTTCTACATTTGATTTTGAGGGTGTGTGTGTGTGTGTGTGTGATTTTTTTTCTGAACCATTTGAGAGTGCGTTCCAGACATTAGGCCCTTTTTTCCTAAATATTTTGCTGTGTTTCTAAGAACATGGCACATAATAATCATAGTGCAGTTATTAAAATCAGGACATTCAGCACTGACACAATACTATTTATCTAGCCAATAGATCTTGTTCATATTTTACCAGTAGACTTAATGTTTTTGGTAGCAGTTATTTTCGTGGTCAAGGTTCCAGTACAGGATCTTTTAGTTTTCATGTCTTTCTGGTTTCTTTTTTTCTTTTTTTTTAAAGATTTCATTTATTTATTTATTTGTTTTTAGAGAGAGGAGAAGGGAGGGTGAGAGGGAGAGAAATATCAGTGTGTGGTTGCCTCTCACATGGCCCCCACTGGGGACCAGGCTTGCAACCCAGGCATGTGACCTGACTGAGAATTGAACCAGCGACCCTTTGGTTCGCAGCCTGCGCTCAATCCCCTGAGCTACATCAGCCAGGGCATCTTTCTGGTTTCTTAATTTGCAGTGGTTATACACATACCCACATCCTGCCCTCTTTTGTTTTTTGACATTGAAATTCTGAGTAGTATATGCTGTTTATTTTTGTAGAATATTCTTCTTGTCTAAGGTTTTCTTACTAGATATATTCAGAATATGCTTCTCTGGCAGGAATACTACACATAAGTAACTTTTGTCCTCAGGCCATCACACTAGGGAGGGTTTAAGATGTGTTTATGCCATTATTGGTAATATTAACTTTGATCACTTGGTTAAGGGGTTCACCAGGTTCTTCACTATGAAGGTATTTTTTAGCAAGTGGCAAAATAGTTTGAGACTATATAAATGCCTTATTCCTTATCACATTTTCACCCTTTAGCTTTAGCATCCATTGCTAATTCTTACCTATTTTATGTATTATGATAGTTGAATACTTATCATTAAGGCTATATAATGCTCAAATTGTCACAGATTTGGACAGTAGGAGGCCCTTCAAGCAGGTCCTATCGATTCCTGTTTCCAATCTATATTTTTAAATGAAAATAAATGTTTATAAATTTAATGTAGTATTTAAAAATCTTGTGAATCATTCAGTTTTTTAATTGGTACTAAATATTACTTTCAAGATAGTATGATTCACATACTTAAGTATCTTTATAATCTCTGAGATGAATGTTATGTTTATTTTTTCTAAATAAAGAAGCTTATTCTTTTGTGTATGCATCAAAACTGTACAGTAGTCCCTCTTAGCTGTGGTTTTGTTTTCCACAGTTTCCATTATCTGTGGTCAGCTACAGTCCAAAAATATTAAATGGAAAATTCCAGAAACAAAAATTTATGTTTTAGATTGCGTGACACTGTTCTGAGTAGTGTGATGAAATCTCATGCTGTCCCACTCCTTCCTGGAGGGCATATGAATCATCCCTTTATGCCGGGTATCCACACTGTATATGCTAATACCCAACACACCATGTATTAGCCACTTCTCATAGCTGACTTGGTTATAGGACTGACTGTCACAGCATGGATGATCCCAGAGAGTATTATGTATGCTAAGTGAAATAAGTCAGTCAGAGAAAGACAAATACCATATGATTTCACTTATATGTGGAATCTAAAGAAAAACAATTGAAATGACTGATGGTTGTCAGAGGGGAAAGGAGGCTGGAGGACTGGATGGAAAAGGTAGAGGGGTTAAGTACAGGTTGGTAGTTACAGAATAGTCACGGGGGGGGGAAGTACAGCATAGGGAATAACAGTGTGGTGCCAGGTGTGTACTGGAAATAATTGGGCGGAACACTTTGTAAAGTATATGATTATGTAATCACCACGTTGTACACCAAAAAGTAATACAAAATAATATTGAATGTTAACTGTAATAGCAAAAGAAAGTTTTTAAAAAAAGATCAAGACAGTCGGCCGTCATGGTATCACAGTGCTTGTGTTCAAGTCACCCATACTTTACTTAATAGTGGCCTGAAAGTGCGAGGACAGTGATGTTGGTAATTTGGATATGTCAAAGAGAAGCCATATGGTGCTTCCTTTGAGTGAAAGGTACCTGTGTAGAAGAGAATGTATAGTATATGTAGGGTTTGAAGAGCAATTTAGTCAGCATGCTGAATTGTGCCAGTGTGATGTTTTTCTTGATGTTGAGCAAGAGATTAAGGTGGTTGATGCCATTTGTTTGTATGTAATTTGCATAATTTAAAATAAACCTGGCATACAAGTTTACATTAGGGCACAGGTTGTACCTGCCTTTTTGGTATCATTGTATAGTTAAGACTCAGAAATAGTTTTACGTTATGTTTGAGGCAAAATTGAACATAGGTAGTTGTAGACTTGGTAGCACATAAAGAGGAAGAAATTTTTGTTAAAAAACAAGTCGATGCAGTATGTGTTATTACACAGTGCTCTTTTGAATTTCTTCTGGCTATTCTCAAAGGCCGTTATTAAGCTTGCTGATAATATTAAAATATAAGCATGTTTCTTGGGCAGGAACAGATTTGGCAAAGTCTAGGTTTTCTTTTTTTATCTGTACAATTTGGGGCATATAAGTTTATTTGTACTCCTGGGGTTATATTACATTAAAATAAGAGATAATAGACAAACTATTTTTCCAGTTTTATTGAAGTATAATTGACATATATAACATTGTATTAGTTTTAAGGTATACAACACAATGATTTGATATATATATATAGAGAGAGAAATGATTACCACAATATTTTGTTAACATCCGTCACCTAATACAATTACAATTTTTTGTGTGTGGTTAGAACTAGAATTTTTATTTAAAAGTTGATTGTAGCCTATTATTCATTGCTAATTTCATAAGTAGTTTGTGAGTGAGGTTAGTTGAAGACCTGTTCTTTGCTTTCAAGAAGCTTTTGATTGAGTTGGGACTAATTTTACATGAAACAAGACAATGCAATTTAATTTTCAATTGTGGATGCAGATTTGAAAGGACATTGAAAGCTTCAGGGGTTAAGAAGTTCTCAAAGAAGGGGAAGGTGTTTTGAACTTTACCTTGAAGGACAGAAGGCCAAACATTCTTGGCTTGAAGAGGTAATAAAAGCATAGGAGCAAAATTTAATCAAGAAACACACCAGAGTTCAGATTTCCTGAGGCCACAGGTAGATCTTGATCACTAATAGGAGAGAGGTGAGAATGGTGTCCCTCCAAGTTCTGAACAACAAAACCAAGGTATATGACTTTAAAACTGATATGAGAGGCAAGGTGCTATTGAAAGTTTGACTTTGGTCAACTCTAGAGATCTTTGTAAATTGTGATTTTTCTATTGTTAACAATATATTATCAAAACTTTGGATGGACATATAGAAAGGGGGAAAGGGAGCAATACTATAGCCCAGGATCATTAAAACTTTTGAGCCCTGGCCGGGTAGCTCAGTTAGTTGGAGCGTTGTTCCCCTGTGCCAGGGTTGCAGATTTGATCCCCTGTTGGGGCACATAAAGGAATCAACCAGTGAATGCGTGGATAGGTGGAGCAACAAGTCTATGGGTTTTTTTTTGTTAGTTTGTTCGTGTTTCTTTTTCTTTCTCTTTCCTTCCCCCTCCCTACTTCCACACTTAATATCAATAAGTTAAAAAAATTTGCCCTGGCTGGTATTACTCAGTGGATTGAGTGCTGTCCTGCGAACCAAGGGGTCACTGATTTGATTCCCAGTCAGGGCACATGCCTGGGTTGCAGGCCAGGTACCCAGTGTGTGGGGGGGTACATGAGAGGCAACCACACATTGATGTTTCTCTCCCTGTCTTCCTCCCTTCTCTTCTCTCTAAATATAAATAAATAAAATCTTAAAAAAATTTTTTTCGAAATCTATTATGTGTGACTGAACCTTTCTTTCTTATTCTTGAATAGAGGTTGATTTCCAGAGATAGGGTATGAGTGAGCTCTTAAATTTTATTAAATTGGAATTTCAAAATGATTTATTTAAAAAACAATATTTCAGATTGAGGTATGTTGGTGAGTTTATCCTGTGAAGTGGGACATCAAAAAAAAGGACTGTTCTTTCTAAATAATTTACTGGGTTTTTTTTTAAAGACTTTATTTACTTAGTTTTAGAGGTGGGGGGAGGGAGAAGAAGAGGGAGAGGAACATTAGTGTGTGAGAGATAGATTAATCGGTTGCCTCTCACACGCTCCCAACTGGGGATCTGACCCACAACCCATGCATGTGCCCTGATTGGGAATCGAACTGGCGGTCTTCTGGTTTGCAGGTTGGCACTCAATCCACTCACTGAGCCACACCAGCCAGGGCTTTACTGTTTTTTGTGTCCATGGAGCATTTTTGTTTTCGGGGAGTCAGTTCATCACAAAGCCTCACTTAGCTTTGTTGACTTTGACATAAATATTTGTAATAACATGGTGTATAAAAAGCCATATAGCCCTAGGTTTGAATCTTAGGTCTTGGTTCAGTAACCTTGGTTAAGTGTCTTTTTCTGAGCTTTCGTTTTCTGACCTCTGAAGCAGGAATAACATAGTCTTTGTGGGGTGTTACGAGGATCATTACTTTAGTGCCTAGAACATGGAAGCCCATAAGTGCTAGTTGCTGTTCTTTCTAGTAGGAATGAACTTTAGAACCATAATTTAGCATAGTATTAAAGGGAACCAGTAACTCTACTCAAGTTAGATTGATGAATCAACTAAGTTCAGGCTTGTGCTCCTAACCAGTTAAGGCTTTTGCTTTTAAAAGGCATGTGTATTGAATCATATTTTTTAAAATTTCAACATGTGAGTAGTATGTGACATGGAAAGCAGTTTAGAATAGATTTATGAAAGGCTTATAAGGAATGATTCTTAATAAGAAATGAGCATTTTTCCCTGACTGGTGTGGCTCAGTGGATTGAGAGCTAGCCTGCGCACTGAAAAGTTGCGGGTTCCGTTACATGTCAGGACACATGCCTGAATTGCAGGCCAGGTCCCCAGTTGAGGGCATGCGAGAGGCAATGATTTGATGTTTCTCTCATACATAGATGTTTCTCTCCCTCTCTTCCCTTCTAAAGATAAATAAGTCTTAAAAAAACAAAAAGGAAATGAGCATTTAGATTTATTTCAGGGAAAACTTCAGTATTACAGTCAGTTTTAAAAATCCATCTCTTAATTGGATTTTACAGTCACTCTAGGGGAAGAGGATAATTTTCTTGCATGCTGTGAGAGCCTTCTATAAGTCAGTTCATTAATTCTCCCACAGTTCTGTGATAGATACATATCCTCACTTTACAAGAAAGGGGACTTGAAGCTTATAAATAGTCTAAGGCTCTGGGACTAGAATGGGATGACTCTAGAACTGTTTGGTCTTTTTTAGTA
>VMDR010022352.1:0-16259 GCA_007922815.1 Macrotus californicus
TACCCTGGTTAAAGTCATTTTTTAGATCTGGGTTGAATTTCATAAATCTACTTTTAGGTAATGTATAATATTTATATAATGTCATATAAATATCTGCTATATCTACATCACTTGTAAACTTGAATGTGTACAAAAACTTCAGGACAATATAATAATCATAACAAAGTTTCATGTATTGAAGTTAACTAATGCCTTTAAGGGAACACTTTAAGCAATTAAAAACCTCAGATTTTAAGAAGTCAAATCTAGTATTAAAAGAAGATTTTTATGTAAACATTATGAAGAGATATAAACTCATAAGGTCAGACATAAGGTTATATATTATGTAACACAGCTGCTAAGGAACTGATCTTGAGCAAAAATTTTCAAGCCTTTGACTTAAAAATTCAGAAACCTAAACATTTTTGAAAATATGACTCAGAAAAAAGTTTGGGGCTTCCCAAATGTTATCGCTTTCCCTGACTGAACAACAGAGGCACACTTAGTGATGTGACCTGTGGAAGTCTATCTAGCCCTTTCAGAACTTACAGGAAGAGCAAGAAACATTGCCCAACCGCAAACCCATCCACTGTCTGACAAGCCTGAAGACAGAGTTAGCAGTGCATTTGCATGATAATTTTATCTCCATCTTATAGGTGAGGAAATGGACACCAGGAGGCCGAGCAAGTCAACTGCAGGACCCACAGCCAGTCAAAGACAGTGCTCAGACTGAGCTCAGGCAATAAACTCCAGTGCCTACAGTCCCACTGCAAAGCTATGCTGTCTCTGAGGGAGGGCTGGCCGCTGTCTCCAAAAAGGGTCACTGTTTTCTAGGTGGCCTCCACAATAGGCTGGCTTCTAAACACCCAGTGATCACAATGAGTGAGTAGGGGTTGAATTGGACTAAGTTCAACATAGCAGGGGCGAACGTAGCAGGTGCAGATACTCCTGTCTCTGTTGTTGGTTGAAACTGTTCCAGGCCCTCGAGGTCTGACTGAAAGGTTTAGGGGCTCTGGGCCCCTCAGGAACGTCTGCTGCTTCCAGGGCTGACTTTACAATCAGAGGTTTCTGTCTGCCGACAAATAAGCGGTGTGAGCAGTACCCTTTCTGTGAGAAATAATAGACTCCAGATTCCATGGCCTGTCTGCTCCATAATACTAGATTTAATTATTTGAATTTCATTTGTTAAGAAATTAAAGTTTACTTTCCAATATAGAATTAATTTTATTAGTGAGGATCCAACTTATTTAAATTCTTTAACAACTATAGTTTCTTCATACAATGAAACAGGAAATTGTTACCTTTGAGAAACCCCTCACCCTGACTGGGTTCTTGTCCAAAACCACGTTTCTGGTTCTCTCTTTTCTGGTACCCTGGATAGTGGAATTAAGGCCTTTTGGATCCACAGGTGGGTATGTATACCCTCTTCTATCCCTGACCTGGAAGGAGCTGGAGATAATGCTGTCACACAATTGTATACAATAAATATGCTTTCACTCTGCCTTTCCTGAAGATTTCGCTTTGTCTCTGGGCCTGCTAATGGGAAGACGAAAGTCAAATGAAACTCCACTGTGGGTTCAAATCCATGTTCTCGGAGGGCTGGCTCTTTGACCCTGAAAGACCACACTACGTTCCTAGGCTTTGACTGGTGTCTAGTTTAAGAAGCCTTCTGCACAGGCTGTGGGCTTACCCACACTCCTGGGCCCTAAGGTGACTTTGCTCAGGTGTTGGACACTAGCTTATGACTGCTGGGACCTGGCTCTGGAGGCAGATGTAGCTTCAGAGATGCACAGGAAGTAGGTGTTTGGTAAGACCCATAGACTCAGCTCCAATAGCACCTGTTCTATAAAGCTTTCCCTCGTCTCCTTACCCCCAAGCAGAAATAAATCACCTCCTCCACTGTGCCTTTCCCACCCTGGACACACATCTGGCCTACTACCAGTTGTATGTTATTATAAACATTTGTTCACATCCATCTCTGTCTTTCTGATAGACAGCAAAACTCTCTGAGGGAAAAGATGATGTTTTCTTCATCATTGTGTCCCTGCTACCCAACAAGATTCCAGAAACTAATACTATGGAGGAACTTAATAAATGTATGTATGATTGACAAATGAATGGCCAAATGGATGGATTTGGTGTGCTCCCCTCCCAGAATCTCCAGGAGTAAGATATTGTGAATGATGGGTCTGCCTAACAGCAACCATCCACCATGCTTACCTGAGACAGATTAGGCACTCATCAGAATACTCAGAGACAACAGGCAAAATGGGGCTGAGCCCGGCAGCTTCTCCCCACTCTGGCCTCTTGAGGTATTTGGCCTCATAAGCTATTTCCTGGAGGTAGAAATGAAGAGCTTACTGGTTGCACAGGCTCCCGAGGCTGTCCTTGGAGCTTCCAATAATAGGAACAGGGCCAGGCTAGTCTTTAGGAGTGGCAATCTGCTCAACAGCTACAAGCATTAAGCTGCCACTTCAGCACAGGGCTGGCTGCAGGATGGTGACTCACTACTCTCCTCCCCACTAGAGCCATGAATAGCTATGCTCATATTGTCGGATTTTGGGATGAGGGTGGGAGAAGGCTGTCAGACATCTCCTGCAGCTTGTCCAGGCATCCTGCACTGGCATTCTGAGCATGGTGAAAGGGGACCATCAGAGCACCTTATTTTGCCCTTGGATCTTCTAAGTAGTGGGTCAGCCAAAACGCCTGTTTAGATTTTTCCGTAAAATAAAAGACACATTTTTCATTTTCACCAATAACTTTATTGATTTGGATATTTTGAGTTTGTCAGCTATCTCCTACATTGTAGAACATTGAATGTTCTCAATTAATGTCTCAATTTGATTGCCATCAGCTTCAACTGGTTTACCTGATCATTGAGCATCATCCAGAGAGAAATCTCCAGCATGAAACTTCACGAACCACTGTTGACACATTCGCTCTGTCACAGCACCTTCTCCATACACTGCACAAATCTTTTTTTTTGCATTTCAGTTGCATTTTTATCTTTCTTGAAATAATAAAGCATAATATGCTGAAAATGTTGAATATTTTCTCCCATCTTCAGTATTAAAATGGTTACACAAAAATTTACCAATTTTGGTAAGTTTTTTTAAATGCATGCCGATATGACAGCTGCTACAATACAATCTAACAGAATTGTTTCAAATGTAACTAAAGACAAAAGTGCTACTAGAGCCATCTTACAAATAAAACAAAACAAACTTTTTGGCCAACTCAATAGTTAGTGAGAACTGTGTTCTCAGCTGCAGAACAGAAGCTTCTTCTCTGAGGAAAATATTTAATAGAAAATAAACCTATATTTTACATTCAGTTAGAAAGATGCATAAAAAAGGCTAGAGCCTCTTATTCCTGATAGCTGTTTTTTTTAAAAAAGGACTACAGTGTGGTTATTGTGGGGGTAGGGAGTAGGTGGGGGTGAAAGAGAGTATAAGAGGGATAAATGGTAATAGAAAAAAATAAAATAAAAATAAATTTAAATATATATGAGGTCTGTCCAGAAGTTATCCAGCCATGTGCTATGAAAAATAGAGATATTTATTGAAGAAGATACAAATACAAGAAACATTGTACATAGGACAATGACATTTCAGTCCCCTTCAAAGTAGGCACCTTGGGACCTCACACAGTTCTCGCAGTCACCATTAGCTGCTCTATTGTATTTTCCTTAATCTCATCAATGGTCTGAAATCTCTTGCCTTTCAAAGATGATTTTAGTTTTGGGAAAAGCCAGAAGGCACAGGGCACCAAATCTGGGCTGTAGGGGGACCGAGTCACCTGGATTATTTGATGTTTTGCAAAAAAACTCTGCACAGGATGTGATGCATGAGTGGGTGTGTTGTGATGAAGCTGCCAATCACCAGTTGCCCAGAACTGCGGCCTTCTGAGTCATTGAAATAGTTTCCATGGAGGAATGTTCAAGCTTAACACAAAATTTGATGCAGATTCATCACTCTACTCACTCAGTCATTTTGAATTCAATGACCACACAGTACAGATGCTCACTCAATGGCATCTGCCACCCCCACTGATTAGTACAGTGAAGTCGTCATTGTTCACACATGTGCATTCCAGTCCACTCTCCTTGGTTGCCAGGTTACATCAATGTCTTGCAAAACAATTCATTGTGTTAACAATGGCTAGACTTTTTCCAGACAGACCTCATATTGTACAAGAGTGAATGTAAATAAAGAAATGTTGAAATAAACTATGCAACTCAACACTCGAATTTCAGAATACTATAGTTTTTTAAATGAGTAAGGAATACCTGTGAGCACCGACAAGTAAATAACTCTATGATATACCTTTTTTTAATCCTCACTCAAGGATATGTTTATTGATTTTAGAGAGAGAGGAAGGTCACAGGGGGGTCAGGAGAGAGAGAGAGACATCCATTCGAGAGAGAAACATCAATTGGTTGCCTCCTGCATGTGCCCCGACCTGGGATCTAACCTACAACCTAGGTATATGCCCCGACCTGACCTGGAATCAAACTACCACTTTTGGTGTATGGATGATGCTCCAACCAACTGAGCCACCCAGCCAGGGCAATCTATGATGTATATATATTTTAAAGATTTTATTGATCTATTTTCAGAGAGAGGAGAAGGGACGGAGAGAGAGAAACATTGATGTACAAGAGAAAGATTGATCAGTTGCTTCTCACACTCCCCCATCCAGCGCACTGGCCCACAACCAGGCAGGCACATGCCCTCAGGAAACAAACCGGCAACCTTGCGGTTGGCGGGATGACGCCCGACCCACTGAGCCACACCAGCCAGGGCTATGATATGATTTTAAGTGAAAAAGCAAATGGTCTACTGTCTGTTTAAAAAAGTAAAAACCCTACAGATATGCATGTATGCCTATGTATTTTGTAAAAGTAACTGTCCATAAGAAATTTTGATATTATTTTAACTTTACTATTTTTCCTGATTATAACTGGAAAATAAGAACATTGTTGAAAAATAGAAAATTATAAATAAATAAAGGTCACCTGTACATGTAACTCAGCTATAACAAATTTCAATGTTTTGCTCTATATTTTCCAGTCTGTCATGTTTGTATGAATGCATATGCATATCCAGATATTTGTTTACTTACAAAGTTGAATTCATACCTTAACTACTTTCTGTCTCTGATTTCACTGGACATTATAAAATGAGACATATGACTTTTAACATATTATTAAATATTCTTTCTGCACAAACTTTTAAATGGCTCCATATTATCCTTTAACAATTTCAGTATTATTGAGCATGTAAATTGTTTCTATCTTTTGTGTTATGAATGATGAAGAAATTAGTATTTTGATATGTAAATATCTGATCATATCTCTGATCATTTCCTTTGGAGAGGCTCAATCATTGGAATGTTTAAATGTCAGACTTTTTGAAGGTTAATAATAAATTCTTTCCTGTACTGTGCTGCATATGCCAAGGTAAATGATATAAATTCTACTGCCAGTGAAAAAGTGCCTGTCTGTCTCATCACACTCTCTCTCATCTTGACTTACTTATGAGCACTAAAAAAATAGTTTCCAGTTGGATGTGCCAAAAGTGGCACATCACTGTTGCTTTAATTTGCTTTTCTTTAAAACCAGTTAAAATATGCACTTCAAATTTTGGGGAAGTGACAATTTGTTTTCTTTAAAAATTGTTAATTTCCTTTCCTACTTTTCTTTTTTTCTGTTAACTTCATTTTTGTCTTCATTTTTGTTTTTAAATAAAAAATAGATTCTCATGATAAAATTTAAGCAAAATAAAATTATAAAAATAAAAATATTTAAGTTACCTTCTATCCACTTCTTCCCAACAGACACAACTGTTTGATAATATCAATAAAATTTACTATTGTTTTTGTTAACTAGCATCTAACAGATAAAGCATTAGACATGTTCATATGATGTACTTAGTGAGGTGTGCTTTAGGGCAGAAGAGATAAAAAAGCTAATAATGTCGACTTGTAATGCTCCACAAACTTGTAAATGTAGAATATATTATATTTTTGAATTTGGAATTGCATAGTTCTAGTATACATGCAACTGCTTTGAAAGGTGCATTAAGTATTTTTACAACATCCAGGGGATTCAAATAGATTCAGCTGTGTCGTGTGTGCTAAATACAGCCAGATAGATAGATAGATAGATAGATAGATGATAGGTAGATGGATAGATGATAGATAGATCTGATACATATAGTTGTGAAGGGCCTGTGCCTCCACAGTTCAGCGCTGTCTCGGATGAAGCTGTGCAGTAGAGCAGGCTGGAAAGGCATCTGTGTTTTGGACTCGGAGGCTGGAGGAGCTCCCTTTATCTCACCATGCTCTCCAGGAAACAAATGTTGCAGATAGCGGGCCTGGAACCAGCAAATGCTCTCCAGTTGTTTCCATGAATGCCTGATGTTTGGGTAAATGTTACTTTTGCTAAGAGGTTGTTTTTTCTTTTAGTATGAGGAGAGAAGATGCTGGGGGGAAATATCTTTAAACACCACTTGTCTTAATAAGGATTTCTTAAAAATATAACTGTATATTTTATATGGATGATGTTACACAGATACCATCCTTGATAAGAAAATTTCTGCCCAGTTCCTCATCTTTTCTTAGGAGGCCAGGATCACAGAAGAAAAGACATTAGAATGACTCCCACTATTTTCTGTCCAAAACTGCTTATATATCTATATTGGAATACACTTAAGAAAACAATAGCAGTGACCAAATTCATTAGGAGACTAGGCAGTCTGGTCCAGATTTCATAAACATTTATACTTTGCATTTCTTTTAAAATAAACAAAAAACTCTGGTGTTTGCAGGAGCTCAGCCTGTGGGTGCTAATGAAAACACCCCACATGGACCAGGAGGCATGTGACAGGCCAGTGTTAGTGACACAATACCTGGGAAAATACAGTGCTCCCACAGGGCATGGACAGCAAACTCTGTCCTGTTAATGGGATTTGTCAAGATACTTTAAAGTTACTGACATTAAACCCTTGGTTTCTCTAACTAGTCCCAGCAGACATTTGACTATGCTTCTGATTTAATATCATTTCATGGAGAGTAAGAGGTTATTCAGTATTTGGGGTAAAAAGACAGGAACTTAAAGTCCCCCTCATTTGACTCAATCTCCATGTGACTTCAGGCACTTTTTTGTTTTTAACCATAGAAGGCTCTTCATAGAAACCATTAAATCAAAGGCACTTTGTAGGAACTCTCATTACTACTTGTACATTATTTATTTTAATTTCCAAGTTATGTAATCAATGGCAGAATCATCTCAAGAGGGGGCAGGGTAGTTAACTAAGATGTGTGTAAAGTCCTACCACTTACCAATGCCATGCACCATGACTGTGGCACATCCATGTGTGTGGTACAGGTGACGTGTCAGTGCAGACACCCTTCTTTTGGGCTGTCAGGTGGATCAGTCTGTGGGTTAGCAGGGGGCTGGCTCTGGGGCATGTGTTCTTGATTCACCTGTGCTATTCCAAAGTTCTTTGAACATCTGAGTGATAAAAAGCTCTTTGAAATCCAGTCTGTATTTTGTTCCTATTCGGTTACGTAAGTCTAACTTCTTCTATAATACATTCTGACCGCAGCGTTCCAGTTAATCAAATAAAATGGCATTTTGTGAAAGAAATTAGATATCAGTACGATTATGACAGGCTATTTCTTCTCCTTTTTCTTTTTTTTAACAATGAAGGACAAAATGGAGATAAAAGTTTCCGAAGACCACAGGGGCTCCCCCAGCCTCCTTTGTGAAAGCTGAATGCCTCCGGAAACTCATTCAGCCACTGACTCGCCCACGCAGCTGTGTGTGGCTCAGCCTCTGTGGCCAGCCTGCCTTCCAGGGGCGTTGTTTCCAATACGCCTTGATCATAACTGTGCCATCCTTGGAAGTTTTTCTTAACCTGGGGGGTCCAGGTGCTCTTCAGTAACCCAAGTCCATCATCTTCCAGGCTCATTACCCTAGGTCCAGCGTATGAGCATTGCTTTGAACCCCATTCAGCCATGTCTTTGGACAATTTATCTAATCTGACTTGCAAAGCCTGAGTTTACTTATCTATAAACTACCCATCAGATCTATGGTAAGAATTAACCAAGACAAGGTTTGTGAAATGCTATCAGGAAAAAACATGCAAATGGCCAAGAAGCACGTGAAAAGATAGATGCTCAACGTCATTAGTCATTAGGGAGCTGTACATCAGAACCACAGTGAGAGACCACTTCACACACCTAGGAAGGCTGGGATAGAAAAAACAGAAACTAACAAATGTTGGTGAGGATGTGGAGAAATCAGGACCCTTATACATTGCTGGGGGTAATGTACAATAGAAGCTGTGAAAAACAGTTTGGCAGTTCCTCAATAAATTAAACATACAACTAGCGTATGACCCCGTCATCCCACTCCTGAGTAAATACCCCAAAGAACTGAAAACAGGCACCCTAACAAAAATTTGTGCATGAATATTCAGAGCAGCACTACTCCCAACAGCCAAAACATAGAAATAGCCCATTTGTTCATCAGCTGATGAATAGATAAACGAAAAGTGGTATGTGCATAAAATGGAATATTATTCAGACATAAAAAAGGAGTGAGGTATTAATATATACTGCAATCTGGATGAAAACTTAAAAATATATGCTAAGGAAAATAAGCTAGATCCAGAAGACTCTACATATTGTTTGAATCAATTTATGTAAAATATCCAGACTAGGTAAATCCACAGAGACAGAAAGCAGATTAGCAGTTGCCAGGGACTAGTGGGAGGGGAGAATGGAGAGTGTGATGGATACGGGGTTTCCTTCTGGAGTGATGAGAATGTTCTGGAGTTGGATAGAGGAGACTGTTGCACAATGTGGTGAACAGACTGAATGTCACCACTGGTAAATTGTGTCTTATATGTATTTAACCACAACAAAATATGTTATTACTCAGTAATACTAAATAACTTCTGGCATTTTTATGTATTCTCAGAATAGTATTACCTGACAATTATTATCTAATGATACCGTGCAGTAGGTTTTATTCTGTTATTGTCTCATTGACATACTTCTTGTCTCTCTAAGCTGTATGCTTCAGCAGATCAGAACAGGACCTCCCAACCTCCTGCCAAGCCATGTCTGTATATAGACAGAGCTTCCTGCATGAATTAACTTGCCAGGTGCTGAACATCTTATCTGCCCCAAGGTGTTTACCCCATGGGTCCACTCTGAGCTCTGGAATTCCACATGACAGGAAGACGCCTTTGTGTAAGACACTGTGTCTCTCTTGGGCCACTGTTGAAATGCAGGCTTATCATCTGGAAAAGTTAACATAATGTGCTGATAGGCCAGAAAATTTAACACTTTAGCATGAATTAATCCAGTCACCAAAAGAGGTATCTGAGGAGACAGAACCCTGCACAGGAGACGCGGTGGGAGATGACTGAGGTGACAGTTTTGCCTGGTAAGCTGAACTTCAGCAAGGGACTCCGAACCACCGAGGCAGAGGGAGAAAACGTCCTCTGGAGGAGGGCAGCTGAAGGGGGCGAGGAGATTGTAGAGGCAAATTTCACCTATTTGATGTTTTACCAAGGTCTTATGTTACACTCAAAGCCACTATGTCTACCCCAATAGAGTGAGCACATTCAGTACAACAGCCAAGGTCCTTGTTTTGAGCAAATAAATGAGTGAATGATGATGACTGGAATAAGTTTTAGAGGACCTCTTTCCTATATCCCTCTCTTTTATCACCATTATTATAACTAAAATAATAATGCTAGTAGTTAATTAGGCTTATCGTGGGCTAAATAATCTATGTAGTTATTTCAGCCATTCTGCCCATAATCCTGAGATACTGCTATTCTCCTCAATTTACAAAATTGAAACAAAAGAAAACAGAAACTTAGAAAGGTTAAACAACTTGCCCACATTGCAGCTCAGTGAAGCCAGATTTCACCCGTCCAAGCCTCCACTCTGACCGAGACACCGACTCCCCTAGTGCCCTCCATCACTCTCGGTGGGGACATCGGCATGGCTACAGGGGTCTAAGAAAGTGAGTCAGGCGAACAAGTCATGAACACAGTGGGGTGCTCATCTCCCTCTCTGGCCCTTCCAGTCACCCCACACCTCCCACCTGAGCCTGGCAGCTGTAATTGTTAATATCAAGGCAAGAACACTGTAGCCCCTCTGGGGAGAGCACATCAAATGCTCATTCCAGTTTGCACTGGCCTGTTTCCTTTGAAAACAGAACAAAGCAAAAAGGCATATTGAGAAGATGGATAAAACTTACAACTCTTACTGGTTGTTAGGTGAAATTCACTGCGATGTTTAGCTTGTGTGGAGTATCTACGAGTTATAGATTACTTTTTAAATTTTGCTTCAACTTTTCTATGGAATAGTCATTCATGAGTTATATAGTATTTACTCAATGACTTCTCAGGATAGCATATGAAAAGCAACTTTGGACAATCCAAAACCCTGTGATGAACATTCCCTAGCTTTGACAGTAACTATTACATAAACTGGGCCAGTTTTCCTTATGCTTATGCTGATTGTTTTTTGAATTTGTATTCTTTTCAAAGCAGCTGAAAGAAAAACAAGGCATTGGGTCCAAAACATGTGGGCACAGAGTGTTATATAATTAAATCATCTGGTAATATTTGGGATTTTTCGCTATCTACTCCAATGGTTGGACAATGTGTACAAGTTAATCTGCATATGCATAATTTGGGAATGAAATACGTAAGTAGACTGAGTCTATTTAGTACTCTCTTTGTCTTGTTCTATATATCTTTCTTGCCAATGGCTCAAAAACTCAGTGTGGCTTTTATCTAGAATTGCTGTTATTTCCTTGATCTGTAGGATTTTACTTTCATAGCTGAGGAATTGCTAGGCTATATCTTTTTCACCCAACTAATTGGTAAACATTAATCTCTTCCACAATGTGATGGCCCCCAGAAGCACCGAGCAGGGAGGGCATTAATGTATCGGAGTTTAAATCTAAGAGTGGTGTGACCAGGAGCATCTGTCCCTTTCTTACTTGAGCAGAGGGATGGAGCTACTGGATACACACTACAAACCCGGCCGTGCACATGTGGTAACGTGTTACTCCAAACACCCCACGGTCCTCCAGCCTCCCACACACCCCCTCACTCCACACACAGACCCACATGCTGGCAAATGGCAAAATTAATGCAACCAGATGGGTGAGTGGCTTTCGAGTAGCGGAGACCATATGATGCAATCGGAGATTTTACTTAAGGGAGATGTTAATTACTTTGTGTCGGATAAATGCTATAATATGTGAGGAAAGGAACCATTACTTGGAGTTGATGCCTGATTTAGAGCCTGAGCTGTCAGGAGGCTGCTCGGGTTGGGCGCTTTAGAATCGACACCCTCAGCAAGGCTTCCTGAAAAGATAATTAAAGGACTTCCAGCTCAGCTAAGTGCAGAATGTTTACATAAGGCAGATAGTAACAGAAAAACTTTTCAAAATTTGCATTTTGATTTCTGAGCTTCTTCAGGAATTCCTACAAACTGTGCTAAATTTAAGTGTTTATTAGCTCAGGGGGTGCTTGTTGAACCTTTCTTGCTTTCAGAGCAGGGAGCTATCTGTGACTCTGAAGCGGGCCTGACATGAGGGCAGAGCAATGCCCCCATCAGCAGTCAGGAATTCAGCAAGCAATTACTTACGGAGTGGCTGCTATGTTTTCGGGACGATACTGTGCACTCCGGGTAATAAAGATGTCCTTTCTCCCTTTGAGGAGATGATAGGCGAGAGGAGAAATGTATGACAGGAGCAAACAACTGACCAAGATGCCTACGCAAGAGTGGTTTTTCTCTTTCCCAGCAGAACTCTGATTTTGTTTGGTAGTGATGTGCCCTGCCCTGAGTAATGAATTATCTAAGCCAGTCATGGCCTGCCTTTTCTCTTTCCCCAGACACTCCTTTTCCTAGCCTCTCAAGTCAGGGATGACACCCTTGTCACTGATACTCCTTCCACCTTGGAATATTTATGTGAGGATGTAATGCCCGAGTTGCAGTAGCAATTTTGTGATGGTGAGGTTAAAGAGCACATAGATGAAAATCCAATTGGCTGAGAAGGGTGAAAACCAAGGGGAGAAAGACATTTTTGAGTTGTTGATGAAACCTTGGAAGACACAGTAAATATCCTTAGGGTTTAACCTTCCATGAATGTGATCTTCTATGACATGTAGCTGAAGGCTTTCTAAACTGATACAACACATATTCATAAGCCAATTATCAATCAAGCACTAAAAAGTTCTAAAATCCGTGATGTTGAATACTAGAGAAAGAACCAAGATGGAACTATTTATCAGACACTGTGTGCAAGGCATTCTGCTTGATGTTATGAGATACACACATGGGGAAGCCCAACAGATACTACCTCTGCTGCAACAGAAGAAGTAGTAGAACTTGAGCTGGGCCCTGAGGAGTGGTTAGAATTGAGACAGGTAGAAGGTAAGAAAGGGGCCCTTCTGGGGAAGGAGAACAACATAAACAAAGATAAGGTGGTATGAACGGTCTTGGCTTCTGCAGGAGACAGTGACTAGGTCATGTTGAAAGAAGCAGAGGAGAAGCACTGGGGAGCAGAGAGAAGGCACATGGAGTGGGTGGGGGTTGATTGTTGAAAGTCAAGAATGTCACATGGAGGAGTTAGGGCCTGATCACTAAGTAATTTGGGAACCACTGAAGGCCAAAGGAAGTATCATGAAGAAAATAATTACTAGTTAAATGCAGGATGGAATGGAGGTGATAGAGTCTTGGGACAGATGAACCAGTTAAAACCTGTTACAGAAATAATATCAATAACACTGTAATAGCAATAATTAATGCATAGATAGCATTTATTATGTGCCAGACCCTACTCTAAGTGCACTTTACATATATTAACACATTTAATCCTCAAACGACTTTATGAGATAGGTATGATCACTTTTACAGATGAGGATCTGAGGCACTGAGAGTTCTCCTAATTTGCCAGGTAACACAATTAAGAAAAAGCAGTAAGAAAGCAATTAAGATCCAGTTATAGGTGAGATCATATGGTATTTATCCCTCACTGCCTGGCTTACTTCACTTAATATAATGCTCTCCATTTCCATCCATGCTGTCGCAAAGGGTAGGAGCGCCTTTAACTGGAACCTAATTAACAAAAGAAAAAAGCAAGCTAAATATAACCAGAAACATTGAAATTAAGAATAATTTGACAGCAACCAGAGGGAAGGTAGGAGGGGATAATGGGGTGCAAGGGGGAAGGATTTTCAAGAACCACTATAAAGGACACATGGACAAAACCAAGGCAGGGTGGAAGCAAGGGTGGGAGGTGGGTTTGGCTCAGGTTGAGGGGGGAGTGATGGTGGGTAAATGCAGACAACTGGAATTGAACAACAATAAAATAATTTTTTTAAAAAAAAGAAAGCAACTAAGTACTGGTATCTGCCTGAGGGCTTAGACTACGGTGACGTATCGGGGGAAAGAAAAAAAAAATCCAGTCTAGTAGGATCTGTAATCCTGTCACTAAATTCATCAACAGAAGCTCATAAAAGTTCCTTTTACCTACATGCAGTTGCTTCTAGAACTCTTTGTGGACCTTGCCTTTCAAAGCTTTTAACTCAGTCTTGCAGGTTCTACACTGCAAAAGCATCCCCATATTTCCCACTGTTGTTCTCAAGCCTCTCCCATGCAGGTGCTTTGACTTCTCATTGGTTCATGAAACATTAACCCCAAGTGCTCTGTGCTCTGATCACATGGTCATGGCCCCAGTCCCACTCCTATGCCCAGCCTTCCTTACCTTTTAGAGCCCCAGGCCTCCAGCTTGCCCTGGAGGAAAAGCAGGCTATGAAAATGAGAGAGATTATAGAGGAAGAATTAGGTTTGTTTTTGTTTTTTAAGAATTGATTTATTGACAAATTGTCTTCAGGAGGTAAAGGAAAGGATAATGTTATAAACACCAATTTTTCTAGCTTCAAGAGTAGAAAAACAATTTTACCACCCACAGAAGGTGAAATGTGGAAGAAGGTCAATGATAAGATCAACTTGGATAAAAAACGATATACCTATAGCCTGACAGTGTCAGAAAGCATCAGAGATCATTGAGCCATATCCTCTGACGTTGGGTTTGTGTGGACCCTTCAGGCAGAAGGGTCCTAGGATGTAAGCAGCATAGGCTGAAATAGCCTAAATGAAGTCTGGGGCTTCAGATGCTGTTTGGGAGTCAAAAACAGTTATGGATGTGAACAGTGAACTGAGACTCTGGGTGGAGCAGGCAGGTATCAATGGGAACATCTTAAGGGCCCAGGAGACAAAGCCCCAAACAAGAGGCGAGTAAGTACAGAGAAAACAAGTGGCCAGAAAAGGGGACTAAGGAGGAATAGAAGAGCTGATGTACAATCTGGGCGTCAATGCCAAAGAACTCTAGAAGCAGAGAGAGTTTCAACAAGTTTTAGCTGAGATGAAAGTCTCAGAGGGAGATCAAAGTAGAATTGAAAATAATTTTCCTAAAAGGATCTCCAGACCTTTAGAGTTGATCCTTCTTTAATATACTTCCAGATCATGCCCATTGATTATAGCCACTCACCCACTGGAGGGCATCTCAATTGCTTCCAAGTTTGGGCAACTACAAGTAACCCTGCTATCAATGTCCATGTGCAGGTTTTTGTGTGTACATAAGTTTTCAGCTCCTTGGGGTGAATACCAAGAAGCATGACTGCTGAGTTGTATGCTAAGACTATGCTTCAGTTTGAGAGAAACCACCTGTCTTCCAAAGTAACTATGCTGTTTTGCAGTCGCATCAGCAGTGAAGGGAAGTTCCTGTGGCTCTGGGTCCTCATCAGCTCTTGGTGTTATCAGTGTCCTGGATGGTTGACCATTCTAACAGATGTGCAGTGGTATCTCATTTTTGTTCTAATTTGCAATTTCTTGCTGACTCATGATGTAGAGTATCTTTTCATATCTTGATTAGCTTTCTGTAGATGTTCTTTGGTGCAGTGTCTGTTAAGGTCGTTGGCCCATTTAAAAAATTAGGTTATTTTCTCATTGTTGAGTTTTGTAAATTCTTTGTTTTGGATAATAGTAATTTTTATCAAATGTGTGTTTTGCAAATATTTTCCCCATGTCTATTAATTTTAAAATGTCTACTTTCATCTCATCCCTGTCACTGTACAGCTTTTCTTTGAGGATCAAAAATGAGCCTTTTTTCCCCCTAGAATTATGTTGTGCCATGTGGTAGCCACCAACTATATGTGGACATTTTCATTTAAATTAATTTAAATTAAATAAAATTAAAATTCAGTTCCTCCATTGCTCTAGCTACACTGTGAGTGCCACATGTGGCTAGTGGCTGCTGTCGTGGGTGGAGCAGATACAGAATATTCCCATCACACAGACAGAGCCATTGGACAGTTCTGTTCTTTACATTCAGGGGATTATATTTTCACAAGATAAGAACATACTGCATTTCCCATATGGAGATCATAATGTATCTGCATAATGCCAAAATAATCTTTTTATTTATTTCTGCTTCTTTCATTTATTTAAATTTCCATCTAAATGGATCAATGTTAAAAATAGATCAGGTAATTTGCCACTATCCCTGGATCTTTCTGGTGATTGTAAATGTCTACAAAATTGCTATTATCTTTTCATAGTTTTTATTTTTTCTTTATTTTTATTGTTGACACTATTGCAGATGTCCCTATTTTATCCCTTTCTGCCTACCTCCACCTAGACCCTTCCCCCTTCCTGATGGCCATCATCACACTGTTGTGTATGTCCATGGGTTATACAAAGAGGTTTTTTGTCTTCTTTTCATAATTTTTAAATCTATGTTTAAGGGCCTGGATTACCTATGTATTCCTTGAGTCTCCATCTCCAGTTTATGATAGAAAAGGAGAACACAAGTATTCATTAGGATGTCAAGGCTTGACTCTGTTTCCGATGCCTGATTTGAATGACTAAGCATTTTGTAGGGATAGCATGCCCATGAACAAATGGAATACAACTTCTGCTTTAAGTACATACCTAAAAGCCAGCATCTACTAGACCCTAGATGAAGAGACATGTGGTACAGATCAAATTAACAAGAGCATTAAATAAATAATTGAAATAGCTTCAACTAACTAACCAAGCAAAGTAAATAAACCCTAAATTGGCAGGATGTTCTTGGCAATCCTATATCCAATCAACGTTTGCTGATTACCAGTGTTCCTGATGTGTTAAAACACAGTAGTGTGCGTATATTGTACTCTAAGAAACATTTTTTT
>VMDR010022353.1:0-16254 GCA_007922815.1 Macrotus californicus
GTTTCTGTTAGGACTTTACTGTTTCATGGCTTGCTTAGGGAGGCCTTTTATATTCTAAAATTATAAAATAAAAAACATTTCCCTGTATTTTCCTCTAACACACACACACATAAATTTTATTACCTGCGGATAGCACTTAAAAATTAGTAGTTGGGGTGAAAAGTGATGTGATAATTAGAACAGTAAATCAAGAAGTTAGGTTCAATAGCCTATTTTACTAAATAGGTTCAGTAAGGTCCTCCCCTGCATGCTCTCTTCCTTAAATTTACATATTTAAATGTAATTTCTCAGTCATTTCATTTAGAAGTAATAACTTTTATTTTTAAAAATTTGGGTAAATACTAATAATTATATTGAATAAAGAGAGTTGAGAATATTTAGTGAGTTTGTTAAACATATCAAAAACTGAATAGATTGGTCATGTTTATGTTCTTTTTTTAAAACTAAAGACTTTATTGTCTTCAGCAGTTTTAGGTCTTCAATAAAATTGAAAAGAAGTTACAGAGATTTTCTCATACACCCCTGAATCCACTCATATGTCATCTCCTCCATTATCAACATCACTCAGCAGAGTGGTGCTTTTTTTCTTTATTTTTATTGTTAAGACTATTGCAGATGTCCCCATTTCCCCCACTTTGTCCCCTCCTCCAAGACCCCTCTCCCCTCTCCTCTGGCCATCACCACACTGTTGTCTCTGTTAATGGGTTATACATAGATGTTTTATTGGCAAATCCCTAGAGTGGTGCATTTTCTAATAAGGAAGAACCCACATGGACTGACACATCATAATCATCCAAAGTTCACACATTACCTAAAGGTTCACTTTGGTGTTGTATATTTTATGGATTTGGACAAATGTATAAGGCCATGTATTCATCATTATTATACCATTGTTACAGAGCATCGTTACTGCCCTAAAACCCCCTGTGCTTCACCTATTTGTCTTTCCATCCTGCCCTGGCAACCACTAATTCTGTTGTCTCCGTAGTTTTGTCTTTCCCAACATGTCATGTATTTGGAATTACACAGGGTGTAGCCTTCTCAGGTTGGCTTCTTCCATTTAGAAATACATATTTAAGGTTCCTCCCTGATTTTTCATGGCTTGATAGCTCATTTCTTTTTTAGCACTGAATAAATATTCTATTGTCTGGATATATCACAATTTGTTTATCCATTCACCTACTGAAGAACATCTTAGTTGCTTCCAGGTTTTGGCAACTATAAATAAAGATGCTATAACCACCTATGTAAAGGTTTTGGCGTAGACATAAGTTTTCAATCCCTTTGGATAAATACAAAGGGACACAATTGCTGGATCCTATGATAAGAGTATATTGACTTTTTTAAGAAACTACCAAACTGTCTTCCAAAGCAGCTGTGCCGTTTTGAATTCCCATCAGTGATGTGTAAGAGTTGCTATTGCTTCACACTCTTGCCAGCATTTGCTGTTGTCAGTGTTCTGGATTTTGGCCAGTCTAAAGGTGTGTAGTGGTATCACTTTGTTGTTTTAAATCACATTTTCCTGAGGACATATGATCTGTAGCATCTTTTCGTGTGCTTGTTAGCCATTTGCATATCATCTCTGGTGAGGTAACTGTTAAAGTCTTTGGCCCATTGTTAATCAGGTGGTTCACTTTCTTATTGTGGGATTCTAAAAGGTCTTTGTATATTTTAGGTAATAGCCCTTTATCAGATGTGTCTTTTGCAAATATTTTTCTCCCAGTCTGCAGCTTGTCTTCTGATTCTCTTGAGAATGTCTTCTGCAGAGTAGAAATTTTTAATTTTAATGAGTCTAGCTTAATTGTTTCTTTCATGCATTGTTGTGTCTTTGGTGTTACCTAAAAAGGTATCATCGCACCCAAAGTCATCTGGATTTCCTCCTATGTTATCTTCTAGGAGTTTTATAGTTTAAATTTTACATTTAAGTCTGTGATCCTTTTGAGTTAATTTTTGTGAAGTTTGTTAGGTCCATGTCTCAATCCCCTCTCTCTCTCTTTTTGTATGTAGCTGTCCAGTTGTTCCGGCACTATTTGTAGAAAAGACTATCTTTGCTTCGTTGTATTGCCTTTGCTTCTTTATCAAAGACCAGTTGATTAGATGTATAGGGGTCTGTTTATGTTCTTTTCAGATTCTTTGTTTCTCTTTGTAGTCAGACACAATGCATTTCTGGAATCCTCATGTCAATCTATTTTATGGAGGAGAAACAAAAAGTAAGTAGATCGGCAATAAATCTCTGAACCTGAACTCAGGTACCCAAAAGACATCAAAGGGAATATATAGTGTTCTTTATCTTTTATACCACAAACAAACGGAACATGGTGTTGGCCTCTCCCTCTCCTGTTTTCCCCTGCTGGCGTTCCCTTGGTGATATCGACTCTGCTGTGGATGAACCTTCGATCATACCCAACCGGGCTGGAAGGGACCAAGTACTGTGTCATGGAAGGTCTGTCAAAGTGGGATTCCTTTTTAATATAGCTGAAGATTTGAAAAAGTTAGCATAGACACACCTATTTGTTCAGTGTGAGTATTAAATTCCTTTGTTCTATATTGTGTATTTCATTATATTGGCTGCTATGGAGTAAAAACTAAGTTGCGGCTTATATAGCTCTGAGAAAGTGACTTTCGCCTTAAAATCTGTTCTGATGATCCACAAGACTCAAGAATTAAGATGAAAACGAGACCAGAAGTCTTAACAGATTGTGAAGGCCCTTTGGGAGCATCTCTCCATTGAATTCTCATTGGATTGCAAGTTCCTTCAGGTTAGGGACTGCGTCATGGCATGTATCTGCAACAGATAGTAAATATTTCAGCGACTACAAGAATACATGAAAAAATGAATGGAAGAGTTTCCTCAGACACATAAAATATACCAGGATCGCCTTCAAGTGCTGGTGATGAAGTCATTATAGCAGGGGTTGCCACCTGTGTTATTTTAGTGCATCATGATTTCCTGTTCCAGATAAAGAAACTGAAATTCAGGGGTTTAAATGATGTGGTATCACAGGTCAGAGCCGAGATTCAGATTTGTAACTTTAGATGGGGACAGGGAGGAAGCAAATTACGAGGAGCCACCACCAAAATAGAATAATCTTGACATGCTTGGATGAAATATGACTGAGTGCTATCTCTGGCCCAGTAATTTAAGTGCCAATGAGACCCTTTTAATGGAACAGTGTCATCTGTTCCTTCCTCCCACGTCCGCCTTCTCTCCACATCCCCCTTATGATTTTTCTCTGTTCATACACTCAGTGGTCACCGAATTTCCCACAGTCCCTCATTCCCTAAGCCTTGACTTCCTTTACTGCTCATGAGAAAGAGAGAGCACAATTTCTAGTAAGTTAATAGCCATCAGAGAAGACCCAAGGAGCAGTAAGATAGAAAGATAATAGGTAATAGTGGGAGGGAGATATAAATGATCTCTGAAAACAAAACTGAGTTATAGTATTCATTAACTTTTGATTAGCACGGAATTAGAAACTGGATATGCCATTTCTAATTCAGTTCATCCAATACAGAAGGAATTTGGAATCCACTGTTGTCTTTTACTTTCAGAAAACCATTCTTCTCTTATCATCTATATTCCCAGGACTGATTTTCTTTGTTATTTTCCCCCTCATTGTTAAAGGCATTTTACATTCAACCTAAAGGCTTTTGACTAGGGGTTTGTCTCATAGAGAAACTCGAGCCAGATGAAGGGATACCCGAGTTAGTCTCTCAAGGCAAAGCAGAGGTGAGAGTTTTTATGAGAAGAAAAAATGATTATGGAAATTATGTTGATACAAACTTCTTTTTTTTCATACAAGTAACCTTTCCTGTGGCTAGAGTTTCATGGTTCAGCATTTTTAGATGTAAATATTTTTTCCTGACCATGGCATAAATGTTTCAAAGAGCACCGAGGAATATTTGGCTTTAAAATAAGTGACCTCTCATTGAAAGGGCTGCCCGAACGCTCCAGGGAGAGGGAGAGTTGGAGTGTGAGAGGAGCGTTTATTATTTATCAGGCTTCTCCTGGGTCCCCCCTGGCCTGGACGAGCTCTACTGACTGTGTGCTTGCGACATTAATCACTTTCTCTTTTAAATTCAGGAGAAACAGGCTTGGTGTGCAGGGTCAAAGACAAGGTAAAAACAGTGAGAAAGTCAATTACCGTAAACAAACCTCCGAGAGTAAGTTGGAGATAGTTCCAGGACGATTTTGGCATCAGCCATTAAAAGCAAGTCTGCTTTCCATTTATATCATTATGAATAACTCTACTTATAATGTCTATTGGTAAAGACCTTTGCCTGCTAAGGTGATAAAGTGTACAATTTTTGTTCCACTTGGAATTATTTGAAATGTAAATATGCAGAATCTCTGGAGATAACAAATAGTGTTTATATGGGAAGGGATTTGTATCAAGAATACAGAGATACTTGCCTAAAGGTGATAGCTGGTTTTTCAACTACCCTCAGGTTCATCTGTTGTATATGGATTTCGGTTCTTCCCAGAGGGGTGTAGAGTAAACCTGTAAACATCTGCTTCTTTTAAAAGTTTTGTTTATCCTCAGAATAGAAGAAAGAATTGAAACTCAATTTTAAATAAGTGAAGCTAATATCACAAAGTCAGAGCAGGTAATGGCTGCTAATATTTTCCAAGAACTTTTAACATCAACAAATTCAACATCCCTCCACTCGGGAGAGAAAGTCGCTGAACATTCAGTAATGTATGCAGTGCATGTCAATGTCATTTCCAAGATTTGTATGCATCGGGACAATGGCGCACACGTGTATGAAACAGATTTGGTCTATGAGGAGTGTGGCTTAAAAGTAGCATTTTCCCTGTGGTCACCACATCCTGCTCCAAGGTGCATTCTCTCTGGAACATGCTCAGTCCCCTCTTACCAGAGCCCCTTGCACTTGCCCTTCATCTCCCTGGAATTCTACCTCCCAAGGTCTTTACTGGACTGGCTCTTTCTTGTTAGTCTGGATTCAGCTCAAATGTTTTCTACATGAAGAACCCTTTACAAGACCATTCGGTCCGAACCAGCACTCCCTTCCTACCCTCTTGCAAGCACTCTCTGACATAATCTGCCCTGCTGTTTCCATGGCACTTATTACAGTCTGGCATTGCATTATTTATTGCCTTTACCCCTTTGCTAGCCTCTTCTTCACAAGAGCAGAGAGACCTTGCCAGACTTGTTACCTGCGATAGCTGTAGATGCTCTTGATAGATACTCCTTAACTGTTTGTTGAATGAATGAAGAGATAAAAAGCAGTCTGCAGAAACTCTCTCTCCCCAAGGAGGCCATGGGCTTTCTTTCATGGCAGACTCAGGGCAGCAAAAGGGCAAGAGAGAAAGCTACCTGCAAGATGTCTTAAAGTTGAGGCTCTGAAGTCACACAGCATTATTTCTGCTCCATTCTCTTGCTTATAACAAGTCACAGGACAGAATCAGCAATATTAAGGGGAGGGAAAGTCAATCTCGAGAACAAGAGTAGCAAAACCACTTTATAGAGGCATATACTTCCAGGGTTGGAATTGCTGCAACCAGTTTTGCAAACAACCTATCAGAGGATTAACTGTAATCTATCAATATGTTTACAGATAGCAATACTTAGAATTCATTTGGGGGTTTAAGAATAGAATCAGCTAAGGATGACTGAACAGTCCATAAGAAAAACAATAACATTACTACATATATATGCTGGACATATTTTAAGGTAAAGAATATGCAAGATATGCAGTTGTTTCTGTTACTGCCTCCCATTCCTCTCCACTAAGGACAGTATAGTCCCATCTGGATTCCCTTCCCTATGTCCTATATTATTTTGTCCTACACAGTTAAGCCATCTGTAGGACTTCAGTTTCAGAACCCTGTTACTATGATGATCTTTCCTTATGCACCTGTTTATGATTCCATCATTGAGTAATCTGACCTGAGAGCAGTGGGTCTGCGTGTCGAAATCTGACCTGAGAGTTCTGGGTCTGTTCTCTGCCAGGATCAGATTTTTGTGCTCTGGCACAACTTTCTTTCTTCCTGCCATAAAAACAGAAGTGGTTTAAAATGACTCTGTGATGTGAAGAATCTTTTTCTGCCTGAAATCTGAACTGCAAATAAATCCTGCATCTGCCCAGAGCTGTGACAATTCCAGTGTGTATCTGATATAATGCTTTGGGCTGCAAGTAACAGAGTACCTGACTCAGATTGGCTTAGATGATGAAGAAATTTATCATCTCCCATAGCCTCAAGTTTGATTCATTTAAGAGCTTAGTTGGGGGTTGGGGCTCAAGTTCTGTTGTTCATAGTGTTAACTCTAATCTCTTGCTTTGTCCTAGCTGGAGAAAGAAACAAAGTTCTCTCCAACCACTGACATCTTCCATTTAGTCTAATGAAGCCACCTTAGGTCACATGTCCATCCCAAAGCATTAGCACCTCTCTGGGATGCCCTAAGCTGGTTGGCTGAGACTGATCATGTATTACATTACCTCTGGAGTCAGGAATGTCACCCAGCCAAGCATCATAAGTGGGAATGGGATCTCTGAATAAAATTGGGATTCTGATGGGATGGTAGAAAGGGAAAAGGGTGCTTAGCAGGTAACCAAAAGTGTCTTGTATGGTGGGCAGCTCTAAATACCCTCTAAAAATCAGTTACTGTAGAAACTAAAACTAAAATAGTTAGAAATAATAATTAAAGGGGGAAATTACAAAATTTCAAAAGATACTTTAAAAATAGAAAGCTCATATTCTTGGCTTCTACTTGTTTGCTATGAGTAAAGTTGCCACACATGTCCCCTCCCCTCCTTTCTGCTCAGCAAGCAACACATGTACCCACGAGTGCACATAGGTGATGTGGTGTGTGCTTAGAGCGCTGAAAAGTAAACCATGATTCATCTACATTTTGGAGGAAAGCCCAGTTTTGTTCTGAAGTATTTTCCTTCTGAAGGAAGGCTAATGTTGGCATCTGCTCAAGGGTACCTGATGAGAGTGGTCAGGGAGGGAGACACGGGGAAAGGGAGGATCTGGAGGTAGGTTATTCTTTCTCTTAACTTCAATGTGCCCTTGAGGGTAAGTTCCCAGAGAGCAGTGTCTTGCAACATTAGCACCTAGAACAGCACCTGGCACAAAACAGGCACTCCATACACGGTTGAGTCAACTCCTGCACACCCTCCCAGGAGTAGCGGTGAAGTGCGGGCAGCTATGGGAACAAGGAGTCTTCCACCATCTGTGAGCAGAACTGGTGAGAAAGGGAAGGGTTGTGCTGCCTGCACAGTTGGTTATTTACAAGGTCAGGGCCACTTAGGCAACCTCCCTCAAATTTCTGGGTTCTCACTTATTGAGCAGAAAGAAAACTAACTAGTTACTTCTTCAGAGAACAAAACATCCCTAGTTGATGTCTAATGATGGGATTATAAGGAGAAATTTACTTAGGGTTCATGAATGTGGTCATGTTTTGTGTAGCTTTGAGTTTTTAGTTTCTTAGCAAAATGTAGTGAACAGGGTATAAGTATGAAGCACCCTCTGTGTTTTGTTTGAAGGTGTTGGTGTGAATGGCTGCCCTTTAATGCTAGTTTTGTGGAATTTAGATATAAACTCTTTGATGAAAGCTAAATTCCCAGCATCTCACAGCCTGTTGGTGCCACCCCATTCAGTGAAGGAGAGCCCTTGGTTCGGGCAGGGGTGGTAAACAGGGTGGCTGCTTCACTTGGCTTGAAGAACTCTGTTAGGTGCTAGGCTCATTTTTTTTTTTTCTTTTGGGAGTCCATTGATAATTGTGGCTGATGTTAATTCAGTATCCCAATTCCCAGGCCACCATAAAGGGGATATGGTCTCTTGGGATTGTTACCGGCGACGACACAGAGGTATATGTGTCTGCAGCCAGAGCACAACTACTGTCCATGAAAAGGACAACAGCTCTCCTTCAGAGAGTGAGGGCGATTAGTGTCAGGACGGCACGCGGCTCTGCACGTGTATTTCTCAGTGATCCTGACAAAAACGTTATGAGGTAGGCATTTATTTTACTTCTACCCTGGCCCTCCTGCAGTCTGTTAGTGATTCAGCAGCCAAAGCGATCCTGTTCAAATGTAAGGCAGGTCACATCACTTGTCTGCTCAGAAACTTCCTGCAGCTTCCTGTCTCTTTCAGAGTACAAGCCAAAGTCCTTGCTATAACCTACAAGTCCTATGATTTGTTGTTTCCCCTTTAGTTCTCTGACCTCACCCTCCCTTCCTTCATTCATATTGTTCCATAAACAAGCCTGAGCCCCATGCTATTTCCTTGAAACTCTTACCTTAGGCTCTTTGTAATTTCTGTCCCTTCTGTTTGGAATGGTTGCTTCCAAGATAGCCATGTGGGTAGCAGCCTACTTCCTCAACATCTTTACATTGTATACCATAAGGACTAAGAAGGGTTCCTGGGAGCTAACTGGGACCAAATAATAAATGAATGAATGAATGAATGAATGAATGAATGAATAAAATTTAAAAAAGAGCCTAGCAGCCATTTCTGCACACTGGCCTCTCATGCAAATTGCACTTCACCAAGAAGTCTCTCTGCTGAACTGCCTGCCTGTGCTATGTTCTGCCACCTGAGCAGCCCTTATAAAGGAGTTCCTGGAATCCTACTTCAACCAAAAGGGCTAAGGCTTTCCCCATCCAATCAGAGCTATGCAGGTCTGACCAATCAGAGACCAGGGGTGGGGACTTCTATACAGAGGGTCCAAATAACACCCTTTTTATTACAAAATCTTTTATTACAAAATCATAAGCATGTAATTCTGTAACATAACAATATCACACTCAAATACACCATAGGACGTTTCAGGTGAAATGTTCAAATTAAAACTATAAAGTTATTACACCCACATTATTACCCTACCAACCACACTCAAGAAGCAGGTGTTACTTCTGCTGGAACCTGTATATAAACCAGCCCGACCTGCCCTCCCCACTCCCCTCACCCTGCTCCCCTGCCCCGGCTAGGGAGCTACCTTCTACCATCTTCAAAGGACCAAGATGATCTGCACCATCACAGGGTAACACCATTGCGGGGTAACGCCACCACGGGGTAACACTGTTGGGCTGTTTGGCAGCTGTGCTGTTTTCACAGCCATGAGGAGTGGTGTTGCTGTGGAGCTGTTCACTGCACCCCAATTTGGGGATTCTGGTGGGCATTGAACTGGTGCCAATGGCCATCTGTTGACAATGTGAGGGTCAGCTTCTCACCAAGGACTTCCCCTAGCAGCCCTAACTAAAACCTCGTCACCCTCCCCAACCTGTAACATTTCATATTTTCCTTTCCAGCTTTAATTATTTTGGGGGAGAATCAATTTTACTTACTTGCTTTGTTCATGGTCTTCCCCGTTAGACTGTAAGCTCCACAAAGGTAGGAATTTGTCCGTTTTCTCTCCCCTGTCCCCACAACCTTATACCCAGAAAGCAGAACAGTGCCTGGACCACATGAGGTACTCAATATTCATCGAATGATGAATGTTTTCGTTCTTTCAGTCATCAAATATTTATCGTGCATTTACTAAGAGCCAGGCATTACGCTGGGCACTTGTAAAGCAAAAGTGAACCAGAAAGACAAGGTCTCTGACCTCATAGAACATAAAATCAAGAGAGAAAGGAAGCAATTAAGCAAGTGCCCATCTTATACTCATTTGTCTCCAAATTTCACAGAAGTTGGTGAAATTCCCCGATGTCCATTGTTCTTAAGTGGTACGGCAGGAACAAACACCCAGGAATTTAAAATCACAATGTCAGTTCTCTTTAATGCCATGCTGGTATTAATAGAGATACTTAAAAAAACCCCAACAACACTCATTACAAATTGCACATGCTTGTGTGTACACAGTGCGCTTCTTGGAGAGAAATTTTGCTGCTGTTTGTATCTATCGGTATTGTTCTCTAAGGCATTATGGGTTATCATTAGATGAAACTCATCAATCATTATTATTGTGGATCAGCTTCATTGGATCTGCCCTTCAAGAGCATCAAAATAAGAATAACAAGTATTTCATCTCACTTGTTCTAAATAAAGAAAAATTCCTTTGGCTTATTATATATAGGACAGTGGGAAAATATGGTCTGCTAAGTCGGCACCTTATCTCATGGGTCACATTAGGAATTCTTTCTGAAAAGGTTAGGTTGCCCATTACCTTTCGGCTTTATATAGTAATTATAAGTTTTTAAGTTTGATATTTTTGATCAGATGGGTTTTAAGTACAGCTGTGCTCTCTTTAGTGAGCAATAACAAGGGGTACTGGTAAAAGTTCTGCCAGATTCATGCTGTACCTTGTAGAATGAAGAAAGGCTTGGCTCTAGTGAGATCCTTGTGCCTTTTATACCTTGTGATTTTGGGTGAAAATGCCTGTGAACAGAACATGGTCATCTGTCTGTTTCATTTCTTTAATCCTTTCCACTTTGCTCTTGGTGAAGAGAGGTCTTTTGCTGTATAAACACCATCAGCATGAGTAGGATATAACCTTGTTTTTATTTTTGTAAATGTTAGTCTCTGAAGAAGAAAGATGCACTGTACTCCTCTCTGGCTGGAACTAGGAACAGATCAAAGGAGAAGCTGCAGGAGAGAGCCAGAACCCTGGAGGGGGCAGAGTGGGAGTGAGGGAACCAAGGGAAAGGGATTTCCAGCTGACCCTTCCAGATGTCCTGAGCCATACGTGCAGCATCCTATGTCAAAGCCAGTACATGTGTTACATTTGTAATGACCCTGCCCTTGGGCTCCCAGTAAAGGCATGGTTATCCCATGATGTGAAAGTTATGTACATTTCTCAAAAATCTGAAAGAGAAATGCTTTACTATAAGCAGAATAATATTACATTTAAGTGAAAGCATGGAGAAAGGATAATTTGATATGATTTCCCCAAATCTCGGTAGTTCCATAGAAAGTACATAAATGGGCTAAAATGTTCATCCCAGAGTAATATCGTTAGCACCAGCATGAAAAATGTAAACACCTAAATGAACTCAGTGTTGCATAAGGTGCACACGGACTGAAGTGTGCAGCCCTTGCTGGCCTGGCGCTGTGCAGGTATGGGATGGTCAAGGTCATCTCTGTCTACATGAAGAAAAGCAGAGTGGTGTTTTTAGTCCTTTAAAATTAGTCAGTTTGTAGGTATGTTGCTTTTGGAATGAAAGTCTCAAAAGTCTTCTGAATAAGAGAACATTATCTCCTATTGTGCAGCCTTACAAGTTCAAAGAAAATATCACACCAAATTTTAAAAGTTATATTTTTCAAAGAGATAAGGCATTCCAAATTTGGTTTCAAATCATTTTAAAAGATGAACTCTGGCTACAGAGAATGGAAAATCAGGCTTATTGCAGATGTTTGAAAATACGAATAAAGGGGCTCTGAGACAGGGTCAATTTTGTCACACCTATTTCAGTTTCCCTGAAATTAGGTCTTTTGTGCTCATTGCCAGCTTTATTAGATATTCTGGTTCAATGAGACCAAGGCGTACCTGAATTCTGTATAGGTACATTGTTTTTGCACTACTTTATGTCAGTTAGATTAGTCTATGTATCTATTACTTTATTGAAGATAAATTTCACCCAATATATAAAAATAAGATACCTAAATGGTATTTGCACAACCCTCAACAGAATCGAGATTATAATCACTTGGAGAACGTGGGGAAATCAGCCATCCTAAAAGTTATTTCACAAACATGTATGTCTGCTGGAGTAGTCTGGGTATGTCCAACATCTAAGTATTTTCAATGACTTATACATCTGAAGTCTGCAGACATCCTGTCCCTGAAACAGCTGCTAGTGTACACAAGATAATCAGCTGAACCTGGACCATAGAATCTCAAAGCAGTGCTTAGATTTAACTCCCTCTTATTGACCTTAACAGATGTTAATAATTATATCACTTTATATATATATAATTTCATAACTGAACAGAATGGGAAGAGGAGAGTCATTTTACATATTGGAAGCTTCCTTTGGCAGTCATAATGGAGACTGCTGGTGAAAATGCTTTCAACATTCTTCCCCACAATACCCAGGTGGAGCCAAACTCAGAAACCCTCCAACTCTGTGATGAGTAAGGTCATTAAAAGATGAAAAATAAGAAAGCATCTGGAAGTGATAGCATCCCTGCAAAATGTTCAAGCCAGAGAAAAAGTGAGTCCTGTAACGTCTCTGCATTCTCCCCCTTGAGATTCAAGAATGAAAGAGAAAATGCTAGATGGCTCTCAGGATGCGAAGGTCAGGAGTTTTACATGATGTACATCCAATGGCAGGCTAAATACTCATTTCTGAACCAGCTGCAGAGCATATGTTCGGATAAAAGAGAGTTTTTTATAAACAATTGGATATCTGTGAGAAAACTCTAATTTCTATCTTGGAAAGAAAAGAGTTCATTGTCCTAAAGGTGGATGCTTTGACATGGAAATTTCACCTCCTGCTCAACAAGGCCCTTCTGTTTCATCTGGTCTCTGAAGCTTTTCTTTGAAAATGTTGTATAAATGCCTTTCACTCCACTTCTAGGTGGTTTTGTTGAGGAAAGAAACTCATCAAATGCCTTAGCAACTTGAAATGAACCCAAAGCATCCTCATTTAATTTCTGAGTGATGAATAGCATTTTTGAAACTGTTAGACTATTTTGTATACTTTCTATTCATTGTATGATTTGAGAAGAGCATTACTTACTGGAGGCACATGGGATTTAAAACCAGAAAACCTAAGCAGAAATCCTGTTTTTGACATTTTCTGGTAAATTATTGAGCCTCCCATACTCTACACAGTGTATTACAGGTGCGATTATACTGCTCTTTCAGGGGATGGAGGATGGGGACCAAGAATTCAATCCTTTGACTAAGGTCTTTAGGTGATCTGCTTCCTCTTTAAAACATTCACAAATGTAAAATATTCTTTTTTCAGTTGATAAGAAATTGAGGTATAAAGATGGACTATAAGCATCACAGTTTTTTCCTAAAACCTCTAGACAAATCTTTTTCTCCCAGAATCAGGCTGGAATGTGTACATGAAACTTGAAATCTTGACAGTATGTGAATCTTCGGTTATTGTTTCAAAACAGCTTTCCTTGGTGCTATCTCTTTAAATCTGTAGATCAAGAGAATGGAGAATAAAAGGGTATCTGGATCGTGGTAAATATTCAACTTGAGCCGTCTCCATTAATTTTGATAGTCTCATCCCCGTTAGCTCAGTGGTAAAACTAATCAGAGGCAAAGTTGACCGTCACTTAGATCTCTGAAATGGATCCTTCAGTGATTTCTCATATTTTCAGAATCACAGACTCACAGAATGGCAGTGAGGAAAGCAATGCGGAGTGCCCAGGGTAATACTGATGATTTTGTTAATTGCATGGAGTGTTCAGAGTTATAAAGGGCCCGTGCAAAGTAACATAGTAGATATGGCCTGGCAGTTCTTGGGGTGCATATCTGCGGCAGACAGGTCGCTGTGGCAGCAACAGGAATGAAGTAGATTGATTTCAAGTTATTTCAGATGATGTTTATATTAAGGATTTGCTTCCCTTTCAAGTTCCAGTTTTGGCCTGGAGGACTTTTAATTCCAGGGGAGAAGGGCCAGGCACTGCTGGAATTCTAGTTTGTATGGACGTCACATCTACACACTGCCACATTCCCTGCCAAGAAGTGGGGAAAAATGTATACAAAGAATGAGAGGCAGCCTGAGCGACGAAAATCAGCTACTTACTAGTTTTCCCTTCTCTCTATCCAGGCCAATGATTATTGATTGAATCATTCATGTCTCAAATCATTCATGGCTCTGATGCCCTGGCAGGCTACATAAACAAATCACAATCTAAGTTGGCTGCTTCCTTCTTTTTCCCCCCTAAAATTTCTCGGTAATTATCTTTCATTTATTTCCTAACATTTAGAATCATTTTGTTAACTTCCAAATAATTCCTTTGGGATTTTATTCTAATTATACATTGTTTGTTGATAAATCTAGGGAAGTTCAGATATTTACATTATGGAATCTTTTAATCCAGGAAAATATGACTTATTTTCATTTATCTAAAACGTAAAGAAAATTCACCAAGGTTTGCTAGTTTCTAGTGTAATTTTTATTAACTTTACTTTTCATAATTTCTTTTTTTCATAAAAAAAAAAGAGTGGATATTTTGTACTGTATTGAGGCGAGAACGTTTTAGTTGACACCCAGAATGCATTCTCCTCGTTTTCCTTCACAGAACTCTTGATGTTAGAGTTGTACACACAGTCGTCTTGAACAAAGACATTTCTCAGCCTCCTTTGCCATGAGAGGTAGCCATGTGAAGAAGTTACGGCCATTGGCATATGGGCAGAAGTGTTGTATGACTTCCAGATGGCAGTTCTTTAAGGGTGAAGATATGGCCTTTGTTTCTTCTCTCTCCTTTCTGGCTGGAATGGAGTGATCCCAGATCCAGGCACCACCAGGCTATTCCTTAGGGAAGGCAGGTGCAAAGCTGGAAGAAGCTGGCTCCCTCATGATTCTGGAGAATGCCACCCACCTCCATATCTTTACACAAAAGAATAACCTTAGCATAGGTAAGCCATTGTTTGGTATAGTCATTTTGTTATTTACCAAAACACAAACCTAACTGCTACAGTGGTTTTTCTTCTTTTTCTTTGTTTGTTTAGGGATATAAATTAATTTTATTGAGTTTTATATGTTGAGCAATAAAGCCACATGCAAATGAAATGATTTTCCTCTTCTCCGTTGCAGCATTGATATCTCATTAGCTAGAGATTTCACAACAGTGTCAAACAAGAATGACAGAAAGCCATGCTCTTCTTATCTTGACTTTAGTGGGAATGCTGTTACAATTTTATTATTAAGTATGGTGTTGGCTGTGCAGATTCTTCAAATTTAAAATGGGGATAATGAAATTTGTTTATCTTATAGAGTCGTTACGAGGGTCAAATGTACGAATGAATAGAAAGGTGCTATGTAACTGTTTAAAACTAAACCATACTTGTGTGGATCTAATAGATCATTAAATAGCTTTTTTTGGTCTTAATATTAGGGCCAAAAGTTAGAAGAGAAATAGATGTTTTCTATTACAAAGAGAGTGATAGAGATTAAAATTTGGAAATAAGTGATAATTTCAAGGAATGGGTAGTTCCCATGGAATGGGACACTCAGAAATTCATGTTTGAGAAATATATAAGACTATGGCCTGTTCTATGCAGTTAATTGATGAATGGATGGTCAATTCACCTCAATTACCGACCAAGTGTTAGATCTCCATACATGTAATTTAGTCATCAAGAAGGTTCCCCCTCACATTTTCCTGCTCCTCTTCTTCCCACAACTGCTTTAGGAATGTGTCTTTTGTGGATTTACAAAGTCCAGCCATTGTTAATATAACATGAATGGTTTGTACAACATCCATGTAACCTGGCAGCCAAGGAGAGTGGACTGGACTGTGCATGTGTGAACAATGACAACTTCACTGTACTAGTCAGTGGGGGCAGTAGATGCCCTTGAGTGAGTATGTGTGCTGTGTGGCTGTCGTATTCAAGATGACTGAGCAAGCAGAGCAACAAATATGCATCCAATTTGGCATTAAGCTTGAACATTCCTCTGTGGAAACTATCTGGATGATTCAGAAGGCTGCAGCTATGGGCACCTGGTGACCGGCAGCTTTATTATGACAACGTGCCTGCTCACACATCACATCTCATGCAGAGACTTTTGGCCAAACATCAAATCACCCAGGTGACTCAGCCCCGTATAGCCCAGATTTGGTGCCCTGTGACTTCTGCCTTTTCCCAAAACTAAAATCACCTTGGAAAGGGAAGAGATTTCAGACCATTGATGAGATTCAGGAAAATACAACAGGGCAGTTGATGGTGACTGGGAGAACTGTGCGAGGTCCCAAGGTGCCTACTTTGGGGGACTGAGGCATCCCTGTCTTATGTACAATGTTTCTTGTATCTTGTATCTTCTTCAATAAATGTCTCTCTTTTTCATAGCACATGGCTGGAGACCTTCTGGACAGACCTTGTGTATGTCTTTTCATCTTTCCACATTTTCAGTCTGTTCTTGGTGAAACAAATTCTGTATATTTACTTTTTGCTGTGGAAGCAAGGTGTGACTTTATGTCAAAAATTCTTTCTCTAAACCTGAAAAAAAAGTCCTTTAAAAAAAAAGTTTCCATAGCTGAGATGTCCCTTTTAAAATTAGTCCATTTTGCTCTTTGCAATTAGTTCCAGAAAAGGTCTATGGGGGAAAGAATTAGATTTGTTGACTTAAATGCTTTTTGGATGTTGTCCATTGAACTCACCT